>PVKM010025612.1:0-19839 GCA_004027735.1 Carollia perspicillata | reverse complement strand
GGGGAAAGACACATCCTGTCTATTGACACATTCCTGCACTTGAGTGCACCTTCTCTGTGGAGCAAGGGGAGAACGTGCCAGCCAACCCAGTGAGGCATGCAGGGCACCGTGGATGACTGTAGCACAACAGGGTTACGGCAAAAAGAAAGCCAGTCTTTGCCCCCAACTGCCTACGGACGGGCAGCATCAGCAGTGTCCAGTGCACTGAAACTAAAGCTCGAGTATAGTCTAGGGAGGCAGAAGTGGACCACGAAAAATGGAGGCAAAGAGAAATCCTTGTGAAGTAACTGAATAAATGGGGAGGGGTGAGGGAAGAAATTGAACATACTTTCTACAACCCTCAATCATCAAGTGAACAGAAAAATTATCTAGAAGTAAAAACCCCCACCCCAAGATAAAGAAGGGGGCAGGAGGAGAGAGACAGTCAGACACAAGAACTCAGTACTGCAGACAGTTAGGGGAAATGATAAGCAAACACAGTCTTAGAATCAGGAACTCACTGTCCCAAGTTCCTCTCTCAATTCTTCACCCATCACTGCTGTTGCTGTTTATTCTTTTTCTTTCTTTCCTTTCTCTCATTTCATGATCCCTAGACCACCTAGATGGACATGCTGAGCTACAGCTCTGAACCTTAAACACGTACCATCTCACTGCCCCATCTCCCTTTCTTCTAGCCTTCCAGCCTCTTTCTCCCTAGCTCTCCTTCCACACCACTCCTCCATCCACTAGCTAAGGGATCGGCAAACGCTTCCTATAGGAGGCCAGACAGTAAACACACCAGACCATGTGGGCCATGCTGTCTGTCAAAACTACCACTTCCTTCCACTGGACCACGAGAGCAGCCACAGACAACACATAAACAATAATGTGATATGTGAGTGGTTACCACTGTGTAATACATTAACAAATGAGCTGTGTTCTAATAAAACTTTATTTATAAACACAGGTGATGCTGTGGCTGCATTTTCTTCTTGTGGGAACATAGGTAGATAGAGAGAAGAACAGAAAAGGGAAGGAGGAAAGGGAAGAATTAAGAGACCCGAGAAACGGAGACAGATTGATGTTTTCCTTGAGCCAAAAGAAACCCTGGGGACTGTGGAATGCAAAACCCACATCTTACACATGGGAAACTGCAACTCAGATGAGTTAAAGGACTCGTCTGAGTTTGAAAATTAGTTAATAGTAAAGAAAAAAGGTTACTGAGAGAATATTGTTCAGTTAGTGAGAAGTACTGATTTTCTGACCATTATTCACGTGTATTCTAAAATCTTAGCTAAGAAAGCATTAGTTAGTGCATCTGAGGTGAACCAGTTAAGTGCCACAAAGCCAGGCAGAGAGAGACAGTACTGGCCACCAGGTCCCCATCTGGGAGGCCAAAGAAAGGCCCTCTGCTGAATGGCCAGCAGCTCATGTCCAACATCAACCCACGCCACAACCGAACACATGTGAGGAACCCAGGAGCAGTGCCCCCGGAAACTGCATGTCATACACGTGACAGAAGCCAGAGCCCCACTCCTGCTCAGCACAAGCCACAGCAGGGGCTCCTGGGACTCTCAGCAGCCTCAATGTCTGAGCATCAAATATGGTACCTGAACATAAAGCAAGTTCAGTTGCACAGGGTCTCTCGAGTCCACGTTCTGATCCGAGTAAAAGAACTTCCTTCTAAGCAGCAATGTTTCATTTTCGTCGACTCCTTGTTCTCTGAATGTTCGGCTGTGATCCAGCCAATTTACTGCAACACAACGCCATAGACAAGTGAGCTGTGCTTATTTCCTCTCGGTTTAGGGGATTCATCAAAACAGCAGCTTAATACAGATGCACATTTCTATAATGCTGATATTCAGCACAGTTACTTCTTATATTAGAACTGTAAGTTTTTAACATTGCAAAATAATTTCACATATGCCACCATGCACCATATGACATACTGAAAGAAAATGAAGGAAAATTCCCCTTCCCTCTGGGGGTTACAAACTTAATAAAATCAGTGCTTTGTGCCAAGACAAAAAAGTCGGCATTTTCCTTTAACTCAAAAGTGTATACTTCAGTCTCATCAGGTGAAATAATTTATAAACTTTGAGCGTAATGAGTTACCTCCAACCCTAAATAGAAAAGAGGAGGAAAATTACAATGATTGGGGGAGGGGACACTCAGGTAGTGGGGGATGGTAGAACCCTGCCCATGGCCCAGCTTGAATCCCACTCATTCAGAAAACACTCAGCTGATATCAAGGTGCAGAGGAATTGATCACTCCACTACTCTTGCCACAGCTCTAATTCCTACACTCCTTCCTGCCCTTAACACATCCATTGTAGTATTTATTGCACGCTTCACTAGATTATAGGCAACTTTAGCACACAGGGAATGTGTTCGCTTACCATCATCTCCCACAGTACCTAGGAGAGTATCATGCACATTATAAAAATTCTTGGGATTTGTCTACTAAAGTCTCACTTCTTAAAAAGTATGCAACTGGAAATCACATGAGGCAGAAAAAGAGAATGGAGAAAGGGTCAGAGGACATGAAGGACTCACTGAAGATCAATAAACATAATGTCAATGATGACATCTTCCCAATGCATCAGCAAGAGCAAGAGCAAGAACAGTGAAAGACAGAGGGCGGGAAGGTCTAAGTGACCTGTGCATGAAGTAAGGTTCTCAGGCAGCAGGGGGTGGGGCGGGGTCAGGCAGCAAGGTACACACAGCACAGGCTTGGAGACCCATGGGGTGTATGTAATGGCTTTTCCAAATAATAACCATGTGGCCACAGAAGACTACTTTCCTATGAGAGAATTACGTTGCCATTTCGTAACCCCTAAGGAAACAATGTGTCTAGGCAGTGGTCATCAGTGGCTGTTAACATCACAAAAAGGGAGACACCCAAACACAACTTCCTGATGGAAATACAGCAGATCCTTGAATAAAATGTCATTTTGTGCTCTGGCTGCTGTAGCTCAGTGGATTGAGCACAGGCCTGTGAACAAAAGGATCACGGTTCGATTCCCAGTCAGGGCACATGCCTGGGTTGCAGGCCAGTTCCCAGCAGGGGACCCACGAGAGGCAACCATACATTGATGTTTCTCTCCTTCCCTTCCCATCTAAAGATAAATAAATAAGTAAATGAAATCTTTTAAAAAATGTCATTTTGTTATAACGTTGACGAGAAGCTGCAGGAACTTAAATCTTGTTTATATCAACTGTTCTGTAATAAAATTGGTTTCATTATACAACATTTCGCTTAAAGTTGCGAGCCTCTTGATGATGCTACCGAGGACTTACTGTACACAACATCACATATGGAGTCTTTATTTGAAAAAGTACACACACAAATCTGATCAGCCTCCGGTTCTTACGAATTAAAAGGAATAGAAGAACATGTTAAATGACACCATAGGCATGCAATCCACGAAATCGAGATTGTATAAAACTCTATCTATGCAAGTAACAATCTGGTTTCTCTTCCCTAAACATTTGAAGAAAAAAAATGTAAAAGGTGAAGGGAAATCTTCAAGACTAAAAGAAGTAAGCAACATATCACTCAACATTATTTGGACCCTAGTTAAGACAAATTGCTGAAAAAAATTTTTTTAGAAGACAACGAAGAAAATGTAAACATGACTTGTGCGTTTGATATTAAGAGATTACCCTGTTTTTGGACTATAAGATGCACCCTCCCAATTTGGGAGGAAAATGGGGGTACATCCCTGGCTCTTGCCTCCTGTGACCCTGCTCCACCACCGCTCCCCCACCCCCTGCAGTGAGCCACGTAAGCTGCATTCAGACTATAAAACACACCCCCATTTCCTCCCAAATTTGGGGGGAAAGTATGTCTTATAGTCCAAAAAACACAGTATTTTTTATTTATTTATTTATTTATTTATTTATTTATTTATTTATTTATTTAAATTGTTGTTCCAAAAAAATACAGTACTCTTTTAGATGTGAAGTGGTATTTCAGTCACTTTGTTTAAGTCTCAATCTTTTAGTGACATGGACCATAATATTTACAGATGACATGAAAAAAAAAGCAAAATGAACAAACAAAAACAAAACAGCCCGCCCCATCACAGATGACGGGAGGGGCGAGGCCTGGCGAGCCAGCCACCACCACTGCACTTCTTGCTCAGACACTCACGGTCATCGTCCGTGTGAAGCTTGGCCTTCAACTTCTCCATTTTCCTCTCATCTCGTAATAGTGTCCTGTCTTTTTTTAGAGTCCCCGTCCCTTCCTCTTTCTTTTCTTCAACTGTTTCTTGAATTAAAGAGTATTCTTCATAGTTTGTTATTCCTAAAAATGTAAATTAGGTTATATTATTAGTGGTTACACATTGCTATTTTCCCTTTCACTGTGGGTCTGGTAATATTCCCAGGAGTCTCTGGTGACAAGGGACAGAAAGAAGCCTTACCCAGGTGCGGGTTGGGGGCTGCCCATGGAACGCATATCAAATAACTCTGGTTAAAAAGGATTATTTTCAGATCATTAAATTATACTCAAAATGTCATGTTCAATTCTCCTAATTTTCAAGAAACAAGTATGAAGTATAGATCACGCAGAATAAGGCGAGACAATGTCAAAGAAGAAGTGGCTGAAGGAACTAGGGCTTCCTTCGAATGAGTAGTAAACTAAGAAAGGCCAGGCTACTTCTTCAGAGCCCCTCTCTGAGCCCCTCTACTTCTTTCTAAAGCCCCTCTCTGTTCCCTTTAGAGAGGAAATAGACTTATTCTCTGAGGAGCTTAATAGAAGCTACAAGGAAAAAAAGCTGTGTAATAATCAATCATACATAGGCTATCCCCATGAGTCTTTATGGGGATATAGAATGTCCTGTAGTGTGTAGGAGACTGAATTATATGACTTCAGGAATATTATTTTCAATTAGAAAATTCCTAGCCTTTTGAAAGGAAAATACAAGCTCTCAATGTTGACTCCGTGAGAAGTTCAAGAATTTACAGTACCAGTCCTTAGGTTTGCAAATCGAGAGAATGATCACACTCTTGAAAACGGCAGAAATACATGTGCTAGGACACAATCCAAGATTGCCTCCACAGCAAATGGGGTAAGGAAAAGAAGAGGCACGTAATTAAAACAAAACAAGACCTGGCTGGTATAGCTTAGTGGATTGAGCGCAGGCTTCAAATCAAAGGGTCGCCAGTTCGATTCCCAGTCAGGGCACATGCCCAGGTTGCAGGCCAGGTCCCCAGTGAGGGCCACGTGAGATGCAACCACTCATTGATGTTTCTCTCCCTCTCTTTCTCCCTCCTTTCCCCTCTCTCTAAAAATAAAAAAACAAAAAAATTAAAAAAAACAAAAATGGGCACTGAGGCATGTGAATACTCACCTATTCTGCTGCAAATAGTCACCAGGAGCTCCCCGACTGTCTTGGAGTCGTCCACCATCACTGTCTTCACAGACCCATCCAGCATCCGGATTTTCTGAGGTCTCTGTTTCTTTTTATATTCCAAAATATCCTAGGGCAAAACCAGACAAACATGTCATACTGCATGTGAAACCAGATAATGAACTTGGACACCTTCTTTAAAAAAATGAATTTCCCTAGCACATGCTGATTTCTCCCTTCCGAGTGTTCATGACATTTTTGCCGCTAGTACAGAAAATCTAGGGCTAAATAATTCCTTTCATCAAGAGTTCTTAAAAAGCTGATAGTGGAATTGCACCCAAAGAATACATTTATGGCTGATAATTACCGAAGACTAACCTCTGTAAGGTAAAAGTAGCATATGTCCTCCTGACAGGCTGGGAATTATCTGCTCTAATAAGAATTAGCAGAGGAAAATTCCTACTTGACTTTTAAAAAAACAGTAGCGTGCTCCTCCAATTATCTCCTACACTGTTATAAGCAATGTTTAATATCCATGTCATGGAGGACATAATTAATGCCCCTATAACTCTTCATAGTCTCGGGGTGTCACAGGCTAACTGGTTTTCACTGTAATGGCAAGGCCGAATAAGGGCAATAAGTGAGGAGTGATTTTTAAATAGAGACTTCTTTTTTTACTACACATCTTAAAAATAGAATTATGGAGGGAAAAATTAATTGGCAACACGTACTTTACTCTTGCTTTATGGAATACTGACCAGTCTGACCCATGTACTCCGTAGACCAAAACCCAGCATCCCGCAGGGTAAGCTAAACAGAGCACTGAACGCTTTTTACTCATTACCTCTTTCCGTTTCCCTAGCGCAACCATCTTTGGTTGTTACTTCTACGGATCCTTATTAAAGGCACCTCTAATAATAACTTTCCTTTATATAAATAAAACATGAATTACTATTCCATCTCTAACTCCCCTTAGGATTCCATCTTTATTTTCCCTCTAATCCATCATTCCTTTCGGTCACCATTCAGCAGGATACTTCCTACATCCTTACGGGAAAACACTGATTCTTCTCTCCTAACTGCTAAGTCCAACAATGGCATGTAGAAACACTTTTAAATACTAACCACAAACTGCTTTAATTACTCTGTGGCATTTCAAGAATTTGGGCGGCTGATATTTTCTATCACTACCTGTACAGCCCTTACAAAATATGTTATAGCAAGACAATTAATAAGACACCCTTGAATCAAAATAAATCACTGGGTCTCTCCTTTTCTTTCAAGCATGATTATGTTGGCTTCTACAGAAGGCCCGGGGACAAAGTGAGGGGGAAATCGAGATCAGCAGCATACCCCGTTTCGCAACATGTAGTAATCCAGTGTTCTGCCCGCTTCCAGCCAAATGCCTTTCCTGGGGTCTTCATCCGAGAGGAACAGCCCATAGTCAGAAGCTGGAAGATGAACAGAAAGACACACAGAAGACAAGGTGACGATGAAGCCATCACTGACATCCAGGCCCTGAGCCTGCTGACTGGGCAAGAATGTGCGCCTTCCCTTTCTCCGGGGAAACGTTTCGTTTTGACACCACGAGCAGCCACCGGCACCAAAGCCGGACTGAGCTGAAAATCCAATACCCTCAGACAAGGTTGATGTTTCTTAAAACCAGTTGTGTTAGAATCTAGGAAAATACAATATCAAGAACAAGCAGCCCAAAACTCTTTCTAACTGCATTTGGCTTTGTTCCTTATCATTTGCTATAGAAACCATAAAGAATGACAAAACCGACACGGAGAAAAACAAATGCGGAGACCATCTAAGCCCAAAGCCACTTAAGCACAAAGGGGCCGATGGAGCCTTTTCATTTGGAATAATGCCTCCGTCATCCCAATACAGGATCATGGAAGGTAAGTAGGAGTTCACTGTGAAATGAAGCTTCTGTCCTCCATGTCACCAAATTATGAAACAGGCCACGTTCTCCATGGAGACCCTCCCGTCTGGTCCCGGGGCACGAAGGGCAGTGGCAGCAGGACGGCAGTATCATTTCCTGTCTAAGGACAGTCTCGTCCTTAACGTGTTTCAGGGGGGCCCCAGGGGCCCAGGTGGGGGTCAGAGCGCCTATTGTTTCACAGAAAAACAGTTTCAGACCTTTAGAGGTTTAGGCTTCCCGAGCGACAAGGCAATCTAACCCAAAGGGCGTTGGGGACCCTGGGAGAAAAACGGTAACAGAAAAGTAAAGACACCATAAATGATTAAACAACCAGATCTTGAAATAAGGCTGGGGAAGTAAGCAAATTTTATTTCTGGGTAATCTAGAAATAACAGAGTGTTTTTGAATAATGTAAATTATGCTTTACACCAAAAAGGTCAGCAGTTTTGTAAGAAATGGATCTTCTGAAGAAGATCTATCCCCCCTGTAATTATCCTTGATGCTATGTTTGATTTTTATCCTTCCAATTTTTAAGATAAATCTTATACCACTTTCACACCGACGGTTTATCAATTTGGGGGTCGTCCCAATCTCTCAAGTGTCGGGCAAATAATCAGTAAATTAAGAAAGGCAACGTAGAGCGAAGACAAAGGGAAATGGAAAAATTGTACGAGTGGCTTTTGTTTAAATTCAGATTAATGGGGGTCGGTGGTTTAACTAAACATTAAACCAAACATATGAAAACAAATGTCTTTTTTTAAAAGGTTTGAGATAAAACTTATAGAGCCCCTTCAAAGCACTTGAAATATAAATCTTGCCCTGGGCCCCAGGGGCAGTTCCGGCCCCCCTGGGGCTGCTGGCAACGGGAAGTTTTCACGCGTGAGAATCGGCTCAGGAGCTACAGCACCGGTGCCTGTTATGGCAGCTTCACTTGTCCTTTACGGGCAAACGAGACGGCTGCATCGAGGACCGACTCGTTAACTGCAGAGCACAGTGCTGACACAGGGGAGAGCCACGGCGGTGGGCACCGCTCAGGGGCAGACGCGGTCACTGTCATCCCAAGCCTCACACGGGAAGCAAGCAGCGTCCAGGCTACGGAGATATTTCAATTGAAACGCAGATGCCAGGGGCCGTGCTCGTCATTCGGAGCCTCCGTTTCTTTCATGACTAAGTGAAGAACACACAAACACATTTCAAGAAACCCGTGAACAACCAATGGCTACCTTGACCAGTTTGCGCCTCAGGTACCCGTTCCCGAATGACTCGACACGCGTCGTACACGGCCGTGGACGGCTCGAACTGCATCGTCTTCACCACGTTGCAGTGGCGGACGCAGATCTTTAAGGACAGGGCGACCATCTTCGCAGGTGATCTGAAGACTCCCACTTAGAGTGTCTGGGGAACACAAAGAGACAAACCCCGCCAGTCAAGATCTTTGTTCATCTTGAGGGAACAACACCAGGCTCTGAACCAGCTTTAAAAATCAAACGGGACTACAATAGCAATTCAAGAGAACGCTTGGGACACAAACACAAATTAAAAACTAGATTTTTTGAAAACTTTAAACTAAGAGCAGCGTGCAGTTTTGGGGTTAACATTACCACAGTATGGCAAGTAGAGTCCCTTGAGAGGAAGGGACACAGAAGCCACCAAGCCTCCTTCTCTGAGACTGCTCCCTACGTGGGATTTTCTAAAGGGCCCATTGGGAGCGGGATTTCCCAGGTTCTTCTCCTTCAGGTGAGGGCAGAGAGCGCTGGGCGCCCACAGCTGTCTCCTGGACGTGCTTCTGGCTGTGCACGTCCCCGCCCACCAGCTCCTGGGGACAAAGAAAGAACCACCCACACCTCCACTTCCCACAGATAAAGTAGGCATGCTGATATCAGCCCTGCGTAATTCACGGTGGAACTGAATCCTAAGGGGGCGTCAATGTCAGACCAATACAGAGCCATCGCCAACGAGGCCGGAGTGGCCCATTTTAAACACCGGGTGCGGCAGACAGCTGCCCGCTCTTCAGGGCTCTGGAAGGAAGAAAATGCCAATTCAGTTGTTATTTCATTCAGACAAACTACCAGGATATTTTGTTGCTCATCCAGTGCAATGGCTTTAGAAAACAAACAGGGTTAGGCTAGGTTTGAATTAATTCATAAATTATTTCCTTTTAAACTTTAAAACCAACAATTTAGTGCATTTCCTTTGAGTTGGTGGCTTCTAGTTTATTTTGCCTACCTGCTCTATTCTGTGGCCAGAAGCTTACCCCCTCCCAAGCCAGCCTGTCAATGCACGGCTTGTGCACAAGAGGGAGGCATCTTCTCTGCACCTGAGAACTGGCGAAGACTTACCCAGCTACCTGTCATCCTGGCAAATGAAATAAACACTTCCGGTTAGTAGCTGTTACACCCTACAGCTGTGCTACATAACACAAGCCCATAGGAATTTCAAGCTCCCACTCTTTCGTCTTTTCTTAGACAATCGTCGGGTAGTAAAGAGGTACCTTGGAGCACCCTATGCCTCTTGCCCACTTGAGAATGCAAGTGCTAAGAAGCAGTGAGGTGACCAACATGCTAGAGGACAACAGGCTGACTGGCAAGACCGGAAAATGGGTGCCTCTAGGGTGTCACTGCTTAGCAGGCTTGACTGATTGCTGGCTTCCTGACAACAGGTGATTGAAATCACTTGGATACAGAGGATGTTTTTAAACAGATGCTCTGGCGTCCACAGGCAGGGTGTACATACACCCTCTGAAGCAACAATTCAGGCCACGCAACTATAAAGTCATTCTGACCTCTACTTACATTCTGAATAAATTTTGCCTGTGAAAATGTGAGAATATTTATTACTTAAGAAATGTCAAGATATACTTCTCAACAAACAATAGCAGTGTTCAGTGGGAGTCTGCCCAAAACTGAATTAATTTTCTACAACCTGGGCAATGGTTAGGTTGTTGACACAGCAGAGAAGTTCAAAATCTCCTATGATTTCCCATCTATAGTGTCAAGAATTTTTAAAGCCATATATAAAAGACTCTATACAACTCTCTTTGTGCAGGCACATCTAGCCCACCAACTCCCCAACTGGGGAAAATAGAATTTAAGCTGTAGAAATAGACAAATTTGCCGTAATGTTGATCACTCAGTGGGATAATCTGTTCCCTGAGGCTGATGACAATGTGGGATTTCATGAACCACTGAGATCTATGAGCATGGCTGGTGGTAAGATTCAGTGGGAAAGGCCACGAACTTGATGTTGTCATGGATGCAATTTATGGGATGCACCACAGAGGATGGGATGATTAATCTCTTCTATTCGCTGAGACTAGGAAGTAGTATAAGCGTCCCTGCATGAAGGCTGCTCCTCCCAGGCTAATAATGAGGCATTCTGAAGAGCAAATGAATGGTCTCTGTAGCTGAGCAGGGAGACAGATTCGATCAAAGGGAAAGGCAGAGTGATGACATGAAGCCACAGCAGAACCGTACACACAGGCGCTTGGAAGGAAGCGGAGATGCACAGGGGAGCGAGGAGAAAGGGACAAATGGGGAGGCAGAGAGCAGACAAGCAGGAGACTACAGGATGGAGGCTGGGGAACACAGGAGAGAAACCCAGAGAGCTGGGAAGAAGGGACAGAGAGAAGCATAAAAGGTACTCATACAACAGGGAAGGAAAATCTCCATCCAAAACAACTGGAAAAAATGAAGAAGCTGTTCACCGAGGTGGGGAAAGCTGCTGGAGGCACAGGTTCGGGGTGTACTCAGTGGAAAGGTGGAGGAGAGTCTGATACAAAGGCAGCATAACAGGGTGCTCTCAATGTAAATCCTCGGAACTAGAAGGATCATTTAGGGAGTAAGCAAGAGAGAGAGAGAGAGAGAGAGACTCAAAAACCAAGACTTGGGAAGACATTCTAAAATCAGAACAAGGAGAAGGAACCAAAAAGGCTGCCTCGTGGTAGGTGAGGGCAGAGAGCGGAGAGAGGGTAGGGCCAGAAGGTGCATCAAACAGGAGGGAGAAGCCGATTGTGCTAAAGGCTGATGCAGCTCAGGAAACATGAGAGCTGGGACACAGCGACTGCATCTGGCAGCTTGGCAATGTCTGGCAGCTGAGATAAGAGCAGCTTCGTGGAGGGGTGAGGCCAGAGCAGCAGGTTCAGGAGAGAGGTGAGGAGAGGGGCTGGCCCAGCAGGTACGGACTCATCTCCTGAGGAGCTGCTAGAAGGGGGGGGGGCAGGGGGAACAGGTGGTGGCTCTGATTCGTGCTCTGATTTAAGGCTTTTATCCAGAAGTACACATCACAGGGTTGCTGCCAACTCCATATCTACATATTATCTGCATAGACATGGTTTCCCCCAACTGCGGTCCTCGGGGCAGTCCTGGGACTGACTGCTCAGTGCCTTTCCTGGAGGCAGGCACCTCGCCACACCTGATCTCTATTCTGGGCCCTGTACATTCTGGGTCTGCGTGAGTGCAGAGGAACAGGCAAGTCTTGGTTCCAGGAGAGGGTACTGGACTAGGAGTCCATGGTTCGGGTACAATGCCAGGCCTATGATGCCTTGAACTCTGGGCCCCACTACCTCTCTTTTTTCCACTTGTCAGAGAGCAGGAAGCCATGGGCTCCCATGCAAGGAACTGCCCAGAAGACACTCAGTGTTTGGTCAACTGTTCCTGTGGGGTCCCTCTGTCTCCACATCTTAACATCTCACGAGGGAGGCCATGGAATAGAGGCCACTGTCCTTAGTCCAGGGTAGGCACTCAGCAGGACAAGGTGGACCAGAGATTCATTACAGAGTTCATGTCCTCAACTTTCATACCATCTCAAAAACAACTATCGTAAACACCATCATTATCACTACATGGGAACATTTTACACAAATACACCAAAAAACTGTCAGTCCCTCTGAAAGAGCACTACAGTGGTCAAAGACTAAAAGATTCCAATTTCTTCATCTTTTTCTTAGCTCTCCGTTTTATTATGACTAAATGTTCCCAAGCATGAAGCAAAAAAACAAGACCAGCAGTTTCCTTCATGGAAATGTGCAAATTATGTACACAAAGAATGATTTATAAGCTATACAAGCAGGTATAGGGACAAAGTATTATTATTATTATTATTATTATTACTACTATTACTATTTAAGAGGATCACTCATGTAGAAAAGCTCAGTGAGATTAAAATCGAAGTGCATGGTGACTCGCTCATCATCCCACCGGGAATGTGGCCCCAGCCACGTCTAGCATCACTCACGACAGAGGGAGATACTTGCAAAATGGAGACTTGCTGGAATTAAGTATCCTGACTTACGACAAAAAAGAAAGTAGGATTAAGACATATAGTAACCTAGAAATGTCAGCTCAAGGTGATACGTATTTTCAACACCTGTGACAAGTTTCACTATCCATCCACCAAAGCCTTAGAAAACCACGCAGCACAGACAACACGTCATGATAAAGCCTGACGCCCCGTCTCCCTCACGATGTGTTCAGGACAGCACAGCACTGGTACAGGAACCAGCCCTCGCTTCCACTTCCCTGCATCCTTACCCCTCCGCTAATCCCTGGCTCTGTAGGCAGGGAGTCTAAGGGAGCTGACCAGGGTTCCTTTTCGGGGTTGGCTGCAAGAAGGCTCACAGTCGATGTGTGTGCTATTTCTTGTAGTGTTGTTCTAGTCCAATCCCACTTCTCTTTTATGATCCTATCCTTGTTATTTTTCTCTTTTACCCCAATTTGAATGTATGCTACCATGCTGGACCTTAAGTACTTTTTGTTTGTTTGTTTGTCTTAATGCTAAAAGACAAAGTATAAATCCCTAAAAGATGCATTACTTTCCTTTTCATACTCTCTTCTCGCTCGGACCATTTTTGCCCTGATTGTCCGTGTGAAGGCTGCCTGGACCAACAGAAACCCTTCTGTGCCGTCCTTTGTGAAGATGAGCCAGTGGAACGAGCGGTGAAACTCAGACATTCTCATGTTAAAGTAAACACCTGTCGGTCCCAGGGAGCCATAAACAACCCAGCATGATGGCAGCAGTGCCGGCTGCCCAGCCTCACCCAGTCTGTCCTGGGACAAACAAGCCCAGCTCAGCCAAGGCCTCCCCCTGACAGAAATGCCCGCTATTGGTCAGGGTGAGCAGCCACCCCTTGGATCTCTGCCCTGACAAGCGAGGGCCATGAGGTGCTCCAACCCCACCCTGCCTTACCAATTGCCTCACTGAGCTGGTTACTTAATTGCAATCTGCCTCAGTCTCCTCCTCTATAAAATGGGAGACAATAATGGATCTACTTACAAGCTTGCTAGAGAATTAAAGAAGTTAATACGTGCCAAAGGCACATAGAAAGTACAGGTCAGGGTTTGTCGTTGTTACTATTAGTCATGGGGACAGGAGAAACACTGGAAGCAGCATACTGCATTCAGCTTCCACCTGAGCTGCAAACTTCATTTTACTGTTAATTTTGCACCCGGTAATACTAGATATCATAGGCATTAGGTGGCAGACACTGGGAGGATTCCTGTCTAGATGGAGCTCACCTTGTAGTAACCCTATTCATTATACAGTTCCTGAGTTCATCCTTATTCGAGTCATACGATGGGCTTTTTCTAGGAGGAGCTGTGAGGCTGTTTGTGGAGCAGGTAACTCCTAACACCCCGGCTGTTCTCTCAGAGGCCAGTCAGATGCCCTCAACCCAAGTGCACAGAAGAAAGAAATCACACCCTACAGGGCAGGGCTGGCATCACAGGAAGTCCCTGTGCAAGGGCAGCCTATGGGAGATGCCATTGGTTCTAAATGCTACCCTGCAGAACAGAGGTGTGCCCTGGCCTAGAAGGACCACTGGGCCAGGCCACCATGCCCCAGTGGGACCCTTCGTCTTCAAGAGAATAAGGGCTGTCCCCCAGCCCCATCCTCTCCCTCTAGCCACTGACTCTCTTCTGATATACTAGAAAACCGCTGCCTCAAATTACGACGGCCGTGCCTGCCTGCTTCCCTACATCTGCCCGCCTCTCAGCAGGAGAAACACAGCCCTGTTTGATAGCAGCATGCATCCCATCACCACATGTCAGAATAAAACGTGGGCCTATATAAAAGCTATCGTTTATCTATGTGAATAATTCTGCCCTCTCAATAAAATAAGAACTCCTAAAAAGACCTTTCCCTTCTCTCTACCCCTTACGTGCTCTTCTGCAGGGAAGAATAGCTTGTCCGACAAGTATGAATGTGTAGTCACTGCGGCACAGCTGCCCACCTACCCACAGGTGCCTCCAAAGCAAAGGCCAGCATCTCATGCATTCCCCTGTGTTGCCTTCCTGGGTTGTCTGGGCTCAGGCCCCTTTCAGGTAACACTTAGACTCCATATCCTGAGCGCACCAGGCACACACAGGACCTGTTTGTCACCATCTAGCAAGGTAAGTCAGGTCAACCGTTCACTGAGAGTCAGGTGTCTTTGATTCAAGGACGGGCAAGAGAAGGCCCAGTGTCTTATTTTGGTCTCATCTCCAGTCTAGCTTTATCAGGGAGCCAAAGGCCTTCCTTAATAATCTTGCCTCCTTCCCGGGGCCCACACACCACTTCCCAACTAGTGAGAGCCCCGAGGGCAGAGTCCGAGTGGAGAGACTCCCGCAGTCTCCCACATTCCCAACTTGTTGGCTCCAGCTAACAAGCAGCTCGGGGAAAACAGTGAGTGAACACGGCCGATGTGCCTCCCCGACGGGGCTGACAGCTCACGTACACAGAGGCCAGGACGGTCACGCTCCCTTTGCAACCAGGATGGGAAGACCAGGGAACCAGACAGAACTTTCCCATAAGAACCTCTCTTTAGTTCTCTCTGGGGGAGGCATGGGAGGCCAAGACAGTTGTTTGACTTTGAATACTTAACTAGAAATAAGTCATTAAAAGGTCAGGTGGTAAAGGGGTATAGGAGAAATGATTAACCATCCACACATGTGTGAACTTAGTGGCAGGCCAGGCAAGTCGATAAAACTTCCTACCAACTGTTTGGTTCATAGGGCGGCTTTGCAAACTCCGTACCAGCCCCTTAATCCACAGGGCCACCACAGCGGTGCACTGGTAATAAGACATATACACAGCACGGTACCAGGAATGCATTTGCCGTGAGTAGTCCATGTCTCCCACTGTCCCCTGAGAACAAGGACTCTATCATTACAGCCACCTTCGGGTCTCAAGGGCCATAGAGCAGGGCCCAGCACACAGCCAATGCTCAGTAAATGTTTGTGGAATTAACATGCACTCCACGGAAAGATTTGAACAGATTTCTAAAAATTAGTCATTAGGAATTATTCACACTAACATCCTAACTGAAGGATGAAGAGATGGCCAACACCCAGCATACTCAACTATTCTTACTCATCAAAAATCTGTTCCATGGACCACAGAAGCTTAACCTCATTTCTTACAAGATGAAGTTTTTCAGTTCGGCAAATCAGAAACTCAAAAAAGAACCAGTGGAACCTCAGTCAGGAAGCTCCCTGAGGGCAGGGACCATGTGTATCGCTTACCACAGTACCTGCCACAGAGAAGGACTTAATGTGTACTTATTTAATGTATGGGCGGAGGGCAAGTCACCTTTCTACCTCCACTAAGAGAACCAATAAGCATGCTTACAGCATGGAATACAGAATGATGGGAAAAGACCTCTGATACTGTTTTCCATTTTCAGATGAAGAAAACTATGATACGATTTTGAGATCAAGAGACGTTCCCAGGGTCACACTGCTAGAAAACCACAACCAGAGCATCCACATTGCCAGAATGAACCGGGTCAGCTATGCACATGGTAAGGCTGAAGCCCCACAAGGATCCTCAAAACTCACCCGCCCGCTCCCAGCTGGCTCCTGGCCCTGTCGCCCAGAATTCCATCAGGAAGTGTACTGCTGGTCATGAAGATGTGCCCCAGGTGAACCTCAGTGTAAAAGCAGACATTTGCACTTATCAACCGTCACTATCTTAACATGTTACGTTTCAGAACCTTTCAGACAAATTGGCCGAGAGCTGCCCTTTATTAAAGATGATCCCTAATTGCCAGGAACTCCTGCGGAGAGAAGGGTGGTTTACTGCCGACCGCTCCAGAACTCCGGCACTGCTGAGGAAGGGCGGTGAGCAGAGAGGAGTGGGAACCAGACCTGCTAAGAGGAAGGGAAGCAGACACCCATGTGTTCACAGCTACAATTTTGCTTGGAGATGATTTTTAATGCAGGCAGCACTTTGAAATGTGTGGGCAACCAGGTTCAAACTGCGTAGTCCAAGGCTCAGCACCCCCCACCCACGCACTTACACTGTAAGAAGTTTCCATTTTAGCAAAACCGATCTAGCTCTAGTCCCTGCAATAACGGCCTGCTTATCCCGTGTGGCCTGTGTCTGTGTGAATGCACCACCCCACTTTCTTCTCCAGTTCTTCCCGGTTACGCCCCCTTCTAGCTCGCATCAAGCTTTACTTCTGCAATCGAGTCTTTCCCACCAGCCCAGCCCGCAGGATCCCTCTCCCTGCCGAAGCTCCCTGAACACTCCCACCTGTAGCCCTGGCTCCAGCACCGGCCCTCCCAGGCTGCGTCTCAGTGGAACAAACAGGAGCTGTTCCGCCTAATGTCCATTTGGTGCTGAAGAGTCCATGGCACTTCCACACGTGTCTTTTTCCTCGACGTGCTCAACAGGTTACAGAGTCAAACCGATTTTATTTTTCATCCCCGATTCACAGACAAACACAGAGGACTGGGGAGGGTAGGTAAATTCTGGCCTGTGCGTGGAAGACCCCGGCATTCTCTGTCAGCCCACTCAGAGTGCCCAGCTGGCTGCCCAGCCACCTCATCCCTCGCCCAGTTGCTGAAGCAGCTGAACAGCCCTCCATACATCTTAGCCCTTGTGGGGTCTCCCTGCCAGTCCTGCTATTTTCTTCCTCATACAGTTAAAGGAAGAAGACTCCAAACTGAACTCTGACTTTGAATTCTTTTATACCCTAACTCATTCGAATGATTTAAGGCTGTTGCAAAAACAGATATGATAGAAAAATAAAAGGTCAGTTCCAAGAAAAAAGGAGAAGAAAAATAAAAGAGAAGGTCAAGACCAGGAGAACTGTGAATTATTTACCATTTGTTTGGCTAACTGGGAATAAACTCATCTCATTATTTTCATTGTTTGTTGTTGTTTTTTTCCCCTGACCCTTGGTGACAAGCCCATAAAACCCCAGGAAAGCAGATTCTCTAGGCTACTGTGGATGCTAATAAACACGAGCGTGGTAACTGAGGCACACCCCCCTGGGATGGGTGCAGATAGACTAGCTTTTTTGACCTGGGAGACACAGAAAGCTTTGTTCTGCAACGATCTGGAAATAAATATTCAGTGTGTTCCAGACTGAACTTGGAAGAACATGTGAAAAGGACTTCACGCAAGTTCCTTCTCAGGTCACCTTCCTCATGCTTGGGCTTAATTTAATGTTAAAATAACAGCGCGGGCTTGGATGGTGAAGTGACAGCGCAGACTACTGTGTTTGGTTTCCCTTCAGAAACAGAAGAAATCTCCCACTTCCCGCTCCATTCTCTCACTGAAAGGGCCTTCACTGCCCACCGCTGACCAGCGAGAAAAAGGCTACAAACCCACAGCACCGCACATTAGTCAAAGAGGGAATAGTGCATGTTTAGGCAATGATGAATTCTGAAGAAATAGAGAATATTAAAAACACATGCCTGCCACTTTCCTACGTTAATCCATTGGCCATAAATCAGAGGGCCATTTTTGTCAAAGCTGAGACCTAAAAATCTGGCACTTAAGTAGAGAACCGAAACAAACTAAGGAACTTAACCAAAATTTACATTTCTGGAGATTCGGAGTCCATCAGCATATAATCATAGGCATGAGATTAGATTTTCCAAAGGACCCTCATTTTCTCATTTCAGGATCACCCTCCTTTTATATCTAAAAACTGCAGTGTTTCAGCTAAACTAAACCCAGCCTGTGGTATCCCCAGTCCCAGACACAGAAGTCGTCAAGTCCAGCTCTCTGCAGGATATGCAAATCTTTGCAGTAGCTTCCCCATTCCCCTGAATGTAGGAAGCAATAATACATAATATATATTTTCTAAAATGCCTTAAACAACAAGAGCAGCAAACATGTGTAGACGATTATGAGCCTGACACTGACTCAAGCCCCTTTCACAGGTGAAGTCTGAGTCTTCGGCATAACCCCATGCTAAGGAGTTTGGACTTCATCCAGGTGAGGCAACCAGGACACAATGGTTATGTGGCTTGACAGAGGCCACTGCGCTGGGGACTCTGCCTCCTACTGTGTGCTGTTTAAAACAGGAAGAAACATGAAAACAGACAGTACTCGTGGTAGGTTAGTGGTAAAATGGGTGAAATACGTATTGCTAATGTTTTTTTTTAATTAACAATTGAACTTTCACATGTTGCATGATTACACGCCCTTCACTCATCTAAGCACTGTACTTAATGATTCCGTGAGAGAGGTGCCGTTTAGCCAGGATCGTCAGGCTGAAGAGGCTGTGTCTCCTAGGTAACAGGCTCACACAGGAGGAAGGGGAGGTTGAAACCCAGGCCTGTCAGAGCCCAGACTTCCATGTCTGGCCACACCCCACTCAAAGATAAGCTCTGCCAACGTTTCACTCGTCTCCTGTTAGTGTTCACGCATAATTTTATGTAGTTGAGATGACACGCTCTATAGAATTCTGTATCTTGATTTGCTCCCCCATTTCTGATCACACAATTATCATTTCCCACGGTATTGCAAAATTAGAAACATTTTTAAGAAATAAATAATATTGAAATACAAGGCAGCATAATTTACTAGCCGAATCTTTGTTTTTGCGTTTATCAACTACTTATAAGTTTTCATCATGATAAATAAGGCTGCAACAGGATTTTTCTATTTAAAAACTCGGATCTTATTTTCAAATTTTCTTAAAGCTAGATTTCACTTTTTGAAAGGAATCAACATTTTGAAAGAGCAACCCAAAAGATATTAAGAAAATATTAAAAAATGAAATCTGAAGGTACAGATGTCAGTAGTTTGATTTATGGGTTAGCTAAATGAATATCCACTAAGAACTGGGAAAGCCAATAATCAATCTAGATTTTACAGTTCAATCTACCCCACGGAAAAATCCCGCTAGCAAGGGGTCAGGCCGGGAGGGACCACGTCGGAAGACAGAACTGACAAAGGCAGGAACTGGGGGAGGGCCATCTGGCATGGGCAATAAACCAGATTCACAGACAAATGGCACAGGAAATACAGATGCTTAACATAAAATGTAAAATATATTGTGAATAATGGAAATGACAGTCAGGAGAAAGGCTTGGGCTAGACTTTACTAAAAAAATAGTGCAGACGTGCACGGGAAATGTCAACACTCTGCTTTCTGTAAGCCCAAGTTGCTAGAACTTCTTAGGTGATCGAACCAGAATTCCAAAAAGACATTAATTAAATTAAAGTACTGTAGAGTACTGGGTTCCCATAGTTAATAGAATAAAGACAAATCAGAAATTTTACCAATTTCATCAGTGAGGTGTGGATAATATCTGCATTTCCAAATGATGAATCCGAATCAAATGGAAGTCTGTCTACATCACC
>PVKM010025611.1:0-19844 GCA_004027735.1 Carollia perspicillata | reverse complement strand
AATTTCAATTTTCTGTGTTCTGGCTGTGTTATTGTTTATAAATATTTGTTGTCCTTAATCTTGGTTGTGAGAGGAGGCACAGTGCTTCCACCTACGCCTCCATCTTGGCCGGAAGTCTCGACAGATTTTTAAACTAATGGATGTGGCTATGTTCCAATGAAACTTTATATAGAGACTCTATAATAGAAATTTCATATAATTTTCATGCTCATGAAAGATTATTTTGATTGTTTCATACATTAACAAATGCAAAAAACATTTTTAGCTTATAGGCCACACAAAAACAGGCTGTGTGAGCATATTTAACCTATAGGCTATAATTTGCCATCCCTTGGTTTAGAGAATCACTATGTTTAACATGGTAGGTGGCATGTAGATCAGAGCTACCCTTCCCCCAGTTAAGACATGTGATTATACATATAATCTGGGAAAATATGGTTATGGGTATCACAAAGGCAGGACTGGCTTGAGGACACAATTAGTGATGGATAGAGGGATACTACACAGAACTGACTTTATAAACAGCCTCCACTCTCTATGAAAATTCCAAAGACAAGACAAGAATAAAGAACCCAGAAAAAGACAACCATCTGAAAGTGATCAGGCAGAAGAAAGCTAATCCAGAACAGTAACCCAAATCAATTAGATTCTTTTGTTAATCTCTTTGGCTTTCTTCCTTTTCATAAATGGCATGAGTATTCCCCAGGTCTTAGGGGACTTCAAGTGGGCAAGGAGAGAAAAAGGAAGGAAAGAGAGAGAAGTGAAGAGAAGAAGAGGAGGAGGAAGAGGGGGAGGAGAAGGAGAAGAAGGAGAACAAAGAAAGAGAGAGGAAGGGAAAATGGGAGGGAGGGAGAGATGGAGGGAGGCGAGAAAGAGAGATAGGAGGAGAGAGAGAGAATATGGCTATAAAGACAATCCTTTGTTTTTCTTTAAAACAGAACATTTTCTTCCTAAACGTGGCACAAACTCATTTGAGGAAAAACTTGATATTAATAGACATATGAGTATCTGTAGTCTCTGTTTATCTTAAATAGTTTGCATAGTCAAACCCATTGTTTCATACATTTTAATGTGTTTAATATTGAACTTGTCTAATTGCTGTCTCAAATCTAGCTAAGTGAGTGGCACTGAATGTCATAAGCACTATATCAACATGTTAAAATCTTTTAAAAAATTTTTTAAAAAAGATTTTATTTATTTATTTTTAGAGGGGAAGGGTTAGGGAGAGAAACACCAATGTATGGTTGTCTCTTGTGTGTCCCCTGCTGGGAACTGGCCTGCAATCCAGGCATGTGCCCTGACTGGGAATCGAACCTCAATCCTTTTGTTCGCAGGCCCGTGCTCAATCCACTGAGCTACACCAGCCAGGGCAACATGTTAAAATCTTTAAAATGTTGAATTCAAACATATTTTTGGCTTCAAGATTTTCAGAAAAAGGATTATGCCTTATAATATAGACATATATACTTATGTTGGTATATGCCATTTTTCTTTTTCTGGACAATACCACACAAAATATTTTACAGTGATCTTTGAGAAAGGGGTTGGGATGGAGGTGAGAGCTTGTACTTTTCATTTGGTACCTTTCCATCATTGAATTTTGTAACCTTTACATGTTTGTTACTTTTTTTTCTATTTAAGGAATTTAATTTTCTTGTATGATTAAATGTGCTCGCATTTAAAATTATATAGTTGATTTAATTTCAATGTTATAACATTTAAAAACATGTACTTTACTTTTGCATAAAAAATTTAATTGAGTTAGAAAAGGAAAGATTATGGTTCATTTTTATTTTTCTTTGTATCTCCCCATATTTAAAATAAATATGAAAGTAATTAAATTGTAAAAAGAAAATTTAATTTAAAATGATATAAATAAAGATAGCTAAAATGGGAGAGCTGTCTGTGATAAGGATTACCAAGTGCATATGCCAACAGCCACAAACACTGAGAAATGTGAATGATTCCTGTAGCCAGAGAGAGCAAAAGAGAGCCATCATGGGGGTGATGGGATTTTACATATATGTAGAATTTGATTGGTAGAGATGATAGGGAGTTCAGATGAGGAAAGTGGTCTACATAAAAGCCAAAAAGTGAGAATGCTCTCCTGTAATCTAAAAATTTGGAAGACTGAGTAAAGAGAGAGATACCACCTACCCAGAAGATTCAAATTACACATATTTGACTCTGAGTGTTCCTCTATCAAACTGAAGGGTATGTAGTTACAGTTTGTCTACTACCCCCAGTCATCCTCACCCCTCCCCCATTTATTTCCTTTCTCCCACTCTTTCATAGGCCTTCCATTAAATAGCTTCTTTTTTTAAAGTTCTCAGGACCCGAGCTGATGCTCTAGAAAGTTACCATTGACATTTATGTGCATGATAAAGATATACATGGAATCATATTGGGGAAAGAAAAGCCTTTGGAAATCAGCTAGTTTACCTATCTCATATAGTAGGAAGGGAATATGAGATCATGAAAGGTGAAGCATCTTGCTATGTTACATAGCCCAATACTGAAGGACTCCAGCTGAAATCCAGTTTTCCACCTTACAGACCAGTTAGAGCCTACTGTTCTTTCCTTTGTTTTTATAGGTGGTACATTTGTTTCCCAGTTTAGCCTGTGATCTTCTAAGAATCCAGCATGTTATTGATGTCCAGAAAAGGTGAAACAAACATAAACACTATGGAATCTGTTGGTCAGTAGAGAAGCATTATGTTGTATAGATTGGAGCCTGAGTACTAGTGAGTTACCATGCCAACATCTGGGCATGCATTTCAAGCTCCAGGAAGACAACAGAATTCTTACATAAGCCTAACATTCCTGTCATGATGGGATTCATTACTCAAAGAGAGTGGGCCTCTAACTGTGAAGTGTGTGTGTGGTTGGGCAGGGTGGAGATGATAGGAAAGTGGACACTCTTTTTTCTTGTTTGCAATGACCTCATTTCTGAAGGTAAAAAAGGGAAAGAAAGAAAGGGAGAGAAGGAGTAAGGAGTTGTTGTTGTTGTTTTTTTTTTCCATTGGTATTTACTTGTAATATAAAACACTGGGCTGCCATTAACTCCTCCTGGCCTGGAAAAAAATTGTTCTGGCTACATCTCTTTCCTTAGAAATTTCTGCTTACTTCTCTCTTCTGATTCCATAGGATGCAATAAGATTTTGCTAATGGTCTGACAAGGTTGAGAGATTCACAGGCTTCTGTAGCAAAAATAAATGTTAAATTTCTTAAAGGGCTCTCACCATCTCTGCCAAAACCAAAAAGTCAGGGTTAGCAATGAAGCAAGAAGTTTAAATGAGGACACGTAGAGAGTGTAGTGAGGTTCTGGTGTGGATTTTAATTGTTTTGGGATCCTAAGGTATAGAATGGATCAACTTTAGTTCAGACCTCATAAGGCTTACTCTCCTGACCTAGTTTATGAACTTTGCCAAATCTCATGAGGTGCTGAGAAGTGGTTGTGGCCTCGGAAACTGAGGGTATACATGTGACCATGGAGCCTATTTTGGGGAGAGCCAAGAGGGATTTAGACAGCATGAGTATCTAAAATGAATAGAGTAGGGCAGGAAAGCAAAAGATTGCTGCTTCTGGATTGGAGTGGCTGAGCAGTGCTGTTTCAGTACAAAGGCTGAATTGTTCAATCTGTGAGGTAGGAAGGATAATGCCATCAGTCTGAGTTCCTACGTTTCTCTATCACTGGCCTCCGGAACAGTCAGGATAGTCTATTCTCTTTACTCCACACATACCAGGGTCATTTCCACTTTCTATTTCTGTGGTTTTCCCTACTTGGAATCCTCCTTCTCCTCCCCTTTTCCAAATTCTAGTTTGTGATTCAAAATTAGAGTCTGTCTCCTCTATAGAACATTCTTTTTTTTTTTTTGGCCCCAGCCCATGATAATTACCCCTTGCACTAGCTTACTTAGATTTTACATTACAGTTATTTAATCTCTCTGCCTTGATGGGGTATATGAGGATAACAATAGCATTCACCTCTTAGGTTTCTATTGAGTATTTAAATAAAATAATGCATGTAAAGTGCTTAGGACAGGACTTGAAATAAGTGATGTCTGTGCTCAATAAGTCATATTCATTATTGTTTTCACAGGAGGGCATCATATAGCCTCAAGTTAAGATGCTCACACTTTGAAATATATGATACATAGTATTGTATTTGAAATCAGCAGTTGAGGTATCTATTTGTGCTATGGATATGCAAGAGGATTCATTGCCTTCTGGAATAAGTAAATATTAATAGTTAACATTTGTTGAGTGCTAACTAACAAGCCAAGCAATATTCTGAATGTTTTACTTGTATGAACTTGTTGATCCTATAACACCAAGAGTTCAGGGTTATTATCACTATTTCCCTCTACTGTCTATGAAAGAGATCTAGAGAGGCTGGGTAACTGGCTGAAAGCCACACAATTCAGCTAGCCAGCAGTAGCAGAGCTGGATATGAACCTAGACAGTGTGGCTCCAAAGTCTGGACTCTTAACCACTATGCTATCCCCTTGCAAATTGGAAGCTGAAACCCCAGGGAAGGGCATGTGAAACAAGGAGACCATTTAGAGAAGTGAAGGGGATTTAGCTGGAAACTG
Organism: Carollia perspicillata; assembly: GCA_004027735.1. Taxonomy (NCBI): domain Eukaryota; kingdom Metazoa; phylum Chordata; class Mammalia; order Chiroptera; family Phyllostomidae; genus Carollia; species Carollia perspicillata. The sequence goes on along the minus strand of PVKM010025611.1, from coordinate 15,249 downwards.
TCAAGACTCTTAAGAGAACAGAGGTTTTGGGGTGGTCTCTATCTGTGCAGGATGAAGAAGACTTGGATGTGAACTGGGTGTAATTATGTTCTTCCTGTTTTCTGTCTCAGAGCAGTTTCAGTTACATTGAGGAAGTCCAGCCTGAGAGTCTGTGGCTGTCACAATGACTCACTGAGAGGAAGGGCACAGGAAATAAGAGAAAAAGGAGAGGGGCATTCCAAGGCTGTGGATACCAGAAGAACTTTGGCAAGCCCTGGGGTGGTGGCAGTGAAGCTAGAAGATACACGTCTGCCAGAAGCTGCCTGGCCCACTGAAGGATACAAGCAGCTTTCAGAAACTGCCCTTCATAAATCAAGCTTTGAGGTCTTATCTCTCACTTCTTTCTTGGCTTCTTATTGGCCCTAATTCTATTGTTTATCTGGAAGCAATTTCAAGTGTTACACAAAGCTGATAGGGAACATAAATACTTGGTTTCAATGTAATAGTGCTCAGAGAAGGATTAGAAAACTCCTGAGAGCCAGGGCTACGTGAGGGTTTTTTGAGAAAGGGAATCTGTCACAGCTCCCAGACATTGAACCACAGGAGTGGTTTTGTTATTTGTTTTGCTTCAGGCTATTCTCAAATCTCTGGTGACTTCACAGATATTTGGAATATTACATTACATCAGAAGAACTGTTACAGACCTACAGATCTTATGGGTAGGATACATATATGGTTTTCCATCATAGGGAATATAAGACAGAGCCTCATCCCTAAAATACTAGTTGTCCTTATAGCTGTAATCATACCATTGACATTTAATATCTTTGAGCCCTTAAGTTTTCCCCCAATCTTCAGGAATGTCCATCTAAGAATTAGAAGGCCATCGGAATAAAAAAAGAAGGTCATCTGAAGGTCATCTGATCCAAGTCAGCTAATGTTTATTAAAGTGTGAATATCCTTTGATGTAAGTAGCATAGTTGAAGTTAACCTGAAGTTTATGGGTACTCTAAATTTTCTGAAATTGTATGTGACGTTTTGTGTGCATGTGCGTATGTACATTTTTACCCATTAAAAAGTTCTTATAAGGCTGGAATGTAGTCTGTTGTGTTAATACTTAAGATTCAATTTGGTCTGACATGGCTTTGAATTCTGGTTCTACCACTTACTAGCTGTGTGACCCTGAATAATATACTTGACCACTCTGAATATAATCTGTGTATGAAAACACAACAATATAATAGTGCCTAACTTGTGTTGGTATTGTAAGGATCGAATGAAAAAAGGTAGGTCAAGTACAAAACATTGTTCCTGGTGCAAAATAAGTGTTCCATATTCATCCATGCATTCAATAAATATTTACTGAATTCCTACTCTGTTATTCACTCTCCTATGTCCAAGAGTTACAGCAGTGAACAAAAATTTATCTTCTCATGAGGCTTCTGTTAAAAGTCAAATAGACTTTTAAAAGTCAAATAAAATAAAATAGTTAAAAGTATGATAAGGACCATGATTAAAGTTAAAAATGAGGGCTTAGGAGGAGAGCAAATTCAAGGTGTAGGCCAGCTGCATTCCTTACTGGAGACTCTAGGGAAGAATCCATCTATGAGCTCATTTCCTTTTCATGTTTTCCACATGGCTCCCTCTATCTTCAAACCAGCAAAAGTGGCTCAAGTCCTTCTCATGTTTGAAATCTGACTTCCTTTTCTGCAACTTTCAGCTTTTAAGGGCTCATAAAATCACATCTTCAATAGTCTTTGAATCTTAAGGTGAGTGTATCAGTAACCACAAATACACTTGAATAATTTATTTTGCCATGTAATATAAACAAAATAACGAGTGTGATACCTGAGGATGAATGTTATTGGGGCTAAAATTCTGACTACCACAGATAGAAAAGATATTCTAGGCAGAGGGAATAGCATGAACAAGTTCCCTGAGATGGACTCCAGGTAGGAATATTTGTGGAACTGAAAAAGCCAGTGTAGCTAGAACTTTGTGAGTGAGGACAGTGGGAAATGGTCAGGAGACAGCATTTTAGTTGAAGGGCTCTAAGAAGCCATAAAGAAGTTAAAGCTGGTAAACGACATAATCTGATTGACATGTTAGAAAGATAATTCTTGTTACTGTGAGAATGAGTTGGAAGGGAGCAAAAATTAAAGGGAGAAAATTATCATGCAAAGTAACTATAATGATCCCCATCTTTAATACTAGAGCTTCTAAATCTGTTAGCAGCACAGCACTAGACACCAAGAGCTCTTTGTGGAGTATCATGAAATATTCATACTTAAATCCTAAAATATCTACAAATATAATTCCACAATAACTCAAAAGGGAGAAATATTTATGGGAACACATTCTAAGCATTAACTTAATGCTCTTCCTTGAAAATTTTTGGGGACAAAGACCATCATTTCCTTTTCTCTCACTTTACTTTTAGTGTCAGAATAGTCTGGTTTTATTTATAGAACACATATTCTCTCAGAGGATAGTTTTAAAACCATCCTTAAGAGAAGAGCAGTATAGTGGTGCATAGAGACTAATGTAGGCTAGACACAAGACCTGGGCCCTTCCTGTATGTATCCTCTCAGCCTCCTCTGATACTCTTCCAGGACTTTTAGTTAGCTGTTCGAAATGCTTTATTACATTAGGAAGAAATACAAGGTCCAAATGCTACACAGATGTGAAAAGCTAGCTTATCAAAGATTCAGTCTAGCTTAACTCATTAGTGGGAAGGAAGATCCTTTGGCCTAATTCCTACAAGGGTCCTATGGTCCTAGGTAAGAAAAAAAAATGTTCTAAATCTAGAACCTGGTAGCATGATCAGACAGGTTCCCATGGACTTCTGTCCTGGAGCTCTTTGAGCACAAAATATCCAGCTTTTTGGCAGTTTCCTGCCCAGGCTACTTCCCTCCTATTCTCTGGCTTTCAAGAATTCTCTGATCTATCCTCCTTGCACACAGTCAGACTTCTTTCTCCTACTTTCTAATGCAGTCTGCCAATTTACCCACCTCTCATTGAGTCCTTCGAATGTCCCATTTTTCTAAATAATCCTTACGTTTCCTTTCATTATTTCTCAGTCCCCGCCTCCCAGTATCACACATCTGGGACTCTGATGGCACTTGTCCATTCATGCCCCTCACACCAATTTTGTTTAGCTCATACATGTTCAGAACATATATCTACATGTCTAAAATCCCATTAACATTATGATTATGCCTTTCCCATTCATCCTGCAGTTTTCTCAACATCACATACGTTGAGAAGAAAGAATGAGTTTCTATAGGAGACAGGATGCAGGTGCCAGAATTGTGAGTGAGACCTTAAAGGTGGCACTGTTAGATTTCTGAGAGCATAGGCTGAAGTAGCTAGGAGTGGGTTGAAGAGGCACTGGAATGTCCATTTAAGGATTTGTGGGAGATTCTAGGATCTGAGAAACAAAAGCAATATTGTCATCCCTGTTGGGCAAGTTTACCCAGTTTAAAATAAAGTGAGGCCTGTTTATTGTCCCATATTTATATCTATTTAGAGCATTGGGGACTTCTTTGGTGATGGTGGGGGAGGAAGTGTGTTGGGAGAGGGACAGAGAGCACAAGAGAGCATGAGAGAGCTGGAGAGGGCACTAAGGCAGGAAAGAAACAGATAAAAGAAAAATCTTTTTAGTATTTTGAGAAAACATTTGCAAAGGTGTGGAAGTTACAGGATAGTCTAGTTCTGGCAATCACCATCAACAGGATATTTCTGTAAAATATGGCTCAGGTGGAAGCTCTTTCTGGTACCAAATTATAATGGCAATATTGAGCATTTATTGAGTACTAACTACTATCTGTTGGGCTGTATGCCAGACTTTTTAATTGTCTTAACTCATATAATTCTCACAATAACATTAGGAGATGGAAGTTATTATTTTATTTACATTGTACATGAGAAAACTGAAGTATGGAGAAAAGCAACTCATTCAAGGACATATATCTAATAAGTGGCAGAATCTGGATTCAAGCCTGGGTCTGCCTAATTACGATGCCCATCCTCATAATGATTATGCTTTATTAGAATTGTTGATAACTAAGAGAACCATTGTAGAGGCCAGGAACTCCTTTCTCATCCAGCTTACCTCTGTCCTGAATCACTCTCCTTTTCTCTGCTCTAATCCTTAGTACTTCTAATACTTTCTGAAAGGACCAAAGCTTAGGGAATAAGAAAGACTTAGAGTATAAATACAGTCAGTTCACAGCAGAGAAGCACCCTTTGCTGTCTGAACTCAGGCAATCAATGATGACCAAATAAATCACAACCTGTCTTCATGTGAGCCACATGCTTATTTTGTATTTTTCACAGAACTTAAAAATATGTACAACCTTCCTGCTCCAGGGTCAAGCATCTGCTGGATGTGTTAAAGATGAAGGCTCCCATATGGATTTTTTAAACTCCTTTTCCTTCACCCTGACTTTCTCCTCATTGCTCCAGCTCTGTCTCATGCCTCCTGTCCCTTTACCTGTTTTTCTCTTCCACTTCTCTCACTCCTTTCTCATGTTTACTTGCTAAGCCATAGGCAGGAAAGAGCATTTTATTTTTACTCTCCAGGTTAATTTCCTAGCTGGTCACATTTTCTTCTACAGACTGCCTCTGATCATTATAGCCTCTCATCAGCCACCTATACATAGGTTTAAGATTTAGAAAATGAAGGGGGGAAGATAGCAGCATAGGCAGACATGGCTCACCTCTTTGCACAACCACATCAAAATTACAACTAAAAAAATAGAACAACCATTACTCAGAACCATCAGAAATTCAGTTGATTGGAAGTCTGATGTCTACATAGTTAAAGAGACCACATCAATCAAGACTAGTAGGAGGGGTGAAGATGCCAGAATGGGCTGGGTTCTCACACAGGTGTGGTGGACAAAAATTCAGAAGTGGTATCTTGGGAGCAAGTAGTTCCACCCCACACCAGACCACCCAGCCCATGTTTTCAGTGCCAGGAAGATAAGACTCTACAACTTCTGGCTGCAAAAACTATAAGGGATTGGGTTGGTGGAACAAACTTCTGGAACCACAACCAGTTCCTCTTAAAGAACACACACACAGACTCACCTACTCAGTCTTAGTCCCTCTGAGCTCCAGTGCTGAGGTGGCAGCTTGAAGAGCACCAGAGGCATACTGGGAGAGGCTGAAGTGTCTGTCATTAGGGCAAGCAGAGGCCACTGTCCTTTCCTGAGCCTCCCCCCAACAGAGCTACACAGCCAGCAGGCTGGTGCCATATTGGAGACTCCATCAACTTGGCTAACACTGTTTGATCCACCTTGGAGATCCCCAGAGACTCCACCCCACCCAAATTACGGGCCCACACAAGCTGCTTTCCCATATGAAGGGCTGGTTTTGGCTCATGCTTCACAACTTCTTAAATCCTAACAGCAACAACTGGCCTCAGCAAACTCTAGGCTGGGCACTAGCAGCAGCCAGATCAGTTTCACAGCTTGGCTTCACCTGGGAATCTCCAAGCCCATCATAAGTAGCAGCCTTCTCAGATTGCCTTATAGCTCAGGAAGGGTAGCCTCATTGCAAAACATAGGTGGTAGCTGACCTTGGTCTGTACCACCTAGGAAATCCCAGGGCCAGCACACCCAGTGGATAGCTACAGGCCACTTCAGAGCACCACCACACTGCCCCTGCACAACTGATCCTCCATGGATGGCAGAGGTTCTTGGTAAGTGGTCATAGCCAATCTTTGCAGATGACTGTCCTGGGTAAATCCCCCCCTCCCATTGATCTGCTAACAACAACCAAGGCTCAGCCACAAAAGGGTGTACTCAGCCCACACAAAGGGCACACCTCAAATACACACTTTGGATGACAGGGGAAGCTGTGTGACTGAACCTTACAGGACACCTACTACATTAGGTCACACTACCAAGACATGGATTCAAAGCAGTCCTACTTAAAACATAGAAACAAAAAGAGGGAGGCTGCCAAAATGAGGAGACAAAGGAACATGGCCCAAAGAAAATAAAGGGAGCCTACTTGTGTTCAGTATGGACAAAGCTGAAATCTAGTCCCACCATTGAAAAATAGTGTGAAATGCCAAATAAAAATAATAAGGGCATTTAATTAAATACTGCTTTCAATTTCTCAGAATGTCTTTTTTTTCAATCTTTGATATTACAAGGTGTGTTGCAACCATTCAAGCCCAGGCAGGTCCATGGTATTTGCACAGATGGAATAATATTTATGGAGCCGTTTGGATGTCTGGCATGTCTTTATTCAAGGGTGGGTGAGCCACGCATGCTGCAAGCTGCGTGTCTCCCTGTATGTCACACATCGTAACACTTTCTCCCCAGCATGGCACCCGTCATGGCACTTGTTCCCTTATGTGTCTCTCTTATCATCACCCAGCAGGGAGTTCCTACCTATTTAAGTAAAAGAGGAGAACAAAGCTGAAAAACTGCCAGAACAACACATAACATAATTTTGTGCATATGAGCCCACTTCATGTTATGGGAACAGTTTATTGGACACAGTCTCAAAGCTATGAGAACACCACTTATTAGGCCCCTCAAAGGCTATGGGAACACTGCTTCCCTTTGTTACCCAGACACCTGCGTAAGGAAGCCAGACTGCCTCCACTTACCCTACACAAGACATATTCAACTATATAAATATCAATATAAAACTATATTTGTACTACTCTCTCTTTTGGGCTACAACTCTGAAGTAGGCTAGGCATGTACAATTAACTTTGTATGTTGACATTCAAGTGATTTGTCTGTAAATCATACTGCTAGACAGAGGCAAAACTAGTGATAGACTCTGGGTATCGCATATTTAGCTCTAGAGATCTTTCTGCTGTTCCATATCCAGTGATATGATACTTCCTCTATGCTCTGGATTTCAGGAAACTATAGTTGGAGGTAGCTCATGGATGGTGCTCTTGAGTAACACAAGACATATAACAATAACACTAACTTTTTTTCTTAAAGCATTCCTGTGCTTTACATGCATTGTTTAAATGTAATTCCAACAAAATCTGATGTTATAATTACTAATATTGCCCCATTTTATAGATGAGAAAATTGAATTACAAAGAGGTTGAAGACTGGGGTACTTTGTAAAAGTACTCCTTGATAGCTCAGGCTGACAGAACTGAGTCCAGAATGCCCCATGGAAGATATCACTTGCCCCATTATTTTGGTCATGGCATCAAACATATTCCTCTCTCAATGCCTACTTTTTAGATAGAAGTACCCCAGTCTTCATCTCTCAAACTCAGACAAGAAAATCTTATACATATCTGAACATTTCCTTCTGAAAAAGTATGAAAACCATGAAGTGTACAATTTAGTAACAATATAAACAGTCTTATATTATATAATCTAGGAGTTATAAATTCTGGATTTAGTCAAAGCTGGGCTCAAATTATTTCAATTATTGACTAACTGACTTTAACAAGCTAACCTCTATTATCCAGTTTTTCTCATCTATGCAATGGATTGATAATTAATACTGATCACACCAAGTTTTGTGGTAATTAAGTGAGAAAATGCTTTTAAAGCACAGAACAGACTCTAGAAAAACGTTACTGCTATTATTATCATAGTTTTCATTGTATTTTCTCCTGTTACTTCTTTTGGAAGCGTTGCTACCCATTTTGTGAGACAGAAGCTAGGACAGAGAGTTAAATGACTTACTCATGACCACTCAGAGTCCTGTAATACGCAGGGTGTTGTTGGCTCTGGCACCAAGTGTTCCACCTCAGGGTTCCAGCTGCCTGTGTGTATTTTACATTTAAAACATATGGGCTGTATTCCAACCCCCACCCACTTTCTTTTTTCTTTTATTTTACTTTTTATCTCTTTAGGGAGGAGAAATGAAACCAGATGCTGTAAGACCAGGGGGGGAAATCCCAGGAAAGACTTGTTTTCAATTAATTTTGTATTTTTTATCAGCAGTTAATGTCTTTCTCTCCATCCCCTTTGCACCTAAATTGCCTTCATCTGCACTTAAAAGGGCACAGGTGAATAGTGGAGTCTAAAGCAATAGGGGCAGGAAGGTTTCCCCTGGGTTTCCAAGTCTGGACTGAGCTAGATTCTGTGTCCTTAGAGAGCTGTTTCCTTTTCTGCAGGACTTGCAAATATCTTATTATTTTGGGCTTCACACAATCTCAGGTTCCTTCCTTCAGATTTTCTGGGCCTCTGTTGGGGGCAAAAAACAAGGCTGCAGCACCTGGACATGGCCTCCTCACCCTCACCCAAACACCACTTCCTTATAGCAGCTATAGCTGATGGGTCAGCCTGGTAGCCCAAACCCCCTCCCCACAGCTCTTTCCTCTGGGTAAAAATAAATAAAATGTCAGTGAGCAGAGGACTTTTTGGATTGCATCTCACCTGTTTCTTCCTGTTTTGAGCTTTCTGGTTTCTTAGTGAGAAATACAAACCTTGCCTTGACTATTGTGGGCATGATTTCCTTCTGTCCGGCTCCTGTCCCATTCTTCCCCTGACTCCCTCCTTTTCTGGCTTGACTCTCTTATTTTTTTAACTGGGATTTCTCAGTAGCAAAAGGTTTCTACCTTCTCCCAAATTGGTAAGTGTCTGGAAAGGATGGTGGAACAAAGTTTTATGTAACTTAGCAACTAGAGCAGAGAAGCGGAAACTTCTCATCTATCTTTTACCTGAGACTCACTATGTGACTGTAAGCCATTCTCAGTGACAAGGCCATTTGGCTTCAAGAAGGGTGTATTAGTCACCCTCAAGTTACCCCAAGTAAGCTTACAGAAAGTATGTTTGCTGCTCTACCCACACACCTTCAATGCAAATCTCTTAAACTTTACCTGTCCCACTAAGCTCCTTCACATAAATATAGAATGTGAATATAAACGGTACAAAATATATGGAGGGTGGCTTCCCCATGTAGAAATTATGCAGCTACCACTGGCCATTCATTTAATGCATTTAATGCAATAAGTATATATTATATAGTACTCTCTTTCTCAAGACTATAAAAACAACATCAACATTTTAAACAGATGGTAAGGAGATGGCTTTGAGATGGTGATATCCCTGGGACCCGCTCAGGGATGAGAGCTGCTGCAGCTCCCGACCCAGCACCTACCAGCGCCTCCTGCCGCAGAGCTGTTGGATGAGAAGCAAATGAAAAGCTCCCTCCCTGGCCAAATAGGGAGGATAGAGTGGTACCAGGATGGACCTGGATGCTTGAAGTCACTGGTGGGGAATAAAGATGAAGTGGGAGATGCACAGGGGCTGTATTCACCCTCTGAGACTGTGGATGCCAGCTAGGTCGTTACCAGAGAAATTGGGGATCCGGGTGATGCCTGGAGAAAGGAGAAGAGTTGGGCCATGATGGACTCTGACCTGGAAAGTCTCCAGTCTGGCTGGAAAGTTTTTCTGTGTGAGAGGCCAGGTGCTTGTTGGGGTCAGTATGCTTGAACAGAGGGATTTTGTTCAGAAAGAGGCTCTGGGTGGCTATTTGGGGAACTCTCCCACAGCAACTGCCACCACTGCCACGCCCCTATTGCTGCAGCCACAACCTTGGCCATGCTCCCACCCCTGCCCCTGCTGCCACAATCTCCACTGCACCCCTGACCCTCCAGACCAGACTAGCTCTCTCAGAGGAAGGAGGAGGTGCCCCTGAAGAGGAGAGCAGCAGGGCTCAGAGAGTTAGCAGTCCCCAGAAAGACTTAACTCAGTGGAGGAGCTCAACTACCCTGAAGAGACTTTGAGAGGGTCTAGCACCTAGGACAGCAAAGAGCGAGAAGGCAGTGTGTGAGTTGCCTCAAATTAGTGCACTTCAAGAATGGAACGACTGGTGGATTAAAGGCACCTTCCGGGTGCAGAAGAGCAATGGGGGTCTGGCAGTGAACAGAGGACCTGGGCTAGAGACTGGGCAACTGTTGAAGAGCGTGGCCCAGATCTGGCCTCAATCCTGTCAAAACCATAGGGAGGGAAAAAGGCAAAACTCAACTCCCCTCAGCCTGTGGCAACCAGGAAGACCAGTAGATCTCACTTGGCCAGTTTAAAGTCAGCAGGAGGCTTTTCTTTCTTTCTTTTTTTCCCCCAAGTGAGACAGTAAGACCTGTAGCTATAAATGGACCAGAGTTAGACCCAAAGAGGGATCACAAGGCTAATCCCAACAACTGAGAAACTTAGACAAATTTCAATTTCTCATTCCAGAGAACTTGCCTTTTATTGTTTATTTGTATTATTTTTTCATGATTTTTACATCTTTTATTTTATTAGCATTTTTTATTTCTCTTTGTTCTGTTTAGTTTTCTTTGTTTAACTGCATCATTTGACTGATTTTCCTTGTTCTCTCTTTCATACTGTATTTTTATTTTTCATTCTTTTACTTCACTTGTTCCAGTAGCATACTACTCTATGTCATGTACTTCCTATTATCATTATTCAGATCACATAGATTCTGTCATGTGATTGTTGTTTCATACAATTGTAAATATAGCACACCACTGCTTCTGTATCTTAGCCCATTTACTGTCTTCTGGAACTTTATTACTGTTGTGATTAACTCTATTCTCTTGCACATTATACATATTTTCTATCATTTACTCTCACGATATCTCATACTCTGACCTCCTGCAAGCTCACTGTTTTCTGAATTCAAATCACAATCCTTCCCCCTAACAAGAGTCTTATCTCTTTTCCAGCTTTTTAAAAAAGTGACTAGTTGTTTGAAATATCGTGGTTAACACTATACTTATCCAAAGGCTCCCTATCTCTGTTCTATAGGTTGTATTTAAATCCCATAGAATACACTCCTGCTGTTTTAATCCATTTTGCCTTCCCCCTCTAACTGATCACATAAAAGAGTAGGTGGGAGCTCTGAACACCAATATACCTGCTGGCAGAGAGAGCCCACCAACAAAGGAACCACCAAGAGATAATACAGGAACATGATGGAGAAGTGAGTGGAAGGATAAACCTATACCCAGGATAAATCTGGAATTACAACTAAACTGTGGAGAAATTACCCTGAACAAACAACTGAACAATAGTGAGAGAGAAGCCTCAAAATCTCGGACAGGCACAAGGACCAGCTTGGACAAAACCTGTCCACACATGCACAACATCATACAAGATGTGGTGGGTGGAGTGACACTCAGTTAACCAGCTAGAGGGGAGGGCCCACCAAAGAAAGACCCAACAACAATCAAAACCCAAAGATATACACAAGGCCAAGGTAAACTATAGCCCAAAAGTAGCAAGTTCAGGAGATCAAGGAGACTGTACCACTAAATCTCACAAGTCTCCTACCATAGAAGTTCACACCACAACATGGGGTGTCTAAACAGATAAATTGAAGAAGCAGAGGCTAACAAGATTGATCTCTAAAACAATAGAAAGATAAAAAAAAAAAACAAACCCCAATGAAAAGAAAGTAGGAACCCTCAGAAACATTGCTAAATGAAATAGAGGCAAGTCAACTATCAGATATTGAGTTCAAAGCAATGTTTATCAAGAAGCTCAATGAGCTCACAGAGAATTTCCAAAACCTACAAGGAAAGTACAATGAACTCACTGTAAACTATATCAACATGAAAAAGGAAATAGAGCCCTGGCTGGTGTAGCTCAGTGGATTGAGTGTGGGCCTGCAAACCAAACAACCATGGTTTGATTCCCAGTCAGGGCACTGCCTGGGTTGCAGGCCAGTTCTCAGCAGGGGACCCATGAGAGTCATCCATACATTGATATTCTCTCTCCCTCTCTCCTTCCCTTCCCCCTCTAAAGATAAATAAATAAAATCTTTAAAAAAAGGAAATAGAAACTATCAACAAGAGCCAAGAGAAAATGAAGAATACGATTTCTGAATTGAAGAACACAGTAAAAGGAATCAAAACCAGGTTAGATGAAGCAGAGGATCAAATCAGTGAGCTGGAGGACAAGGTGGAAAAAAACACCCAGAAAGAGTAAGAAAAGAAAAAAAAAAAGACTCAGAAAGAACAAAGAGGTGTTAAGGAAACTGAAGAACAACATGAAACTTAATAATATCCATATAATATAAATACCAGAAGGATAAGAAGAGAAAGGGATATAAAACCTGTTTGAAAAAGTAATGATGGAAACTTCCTTAATTTGATGAAGGAGAAAGTCACACAAATCCAGGATACACAGAGAGTTCCAATCAAGAGGAGCCCAAACAGGCCTACTCCAAGACACAGAAGAATTACAATGGCAAAATTCCAAGACAAAGAGAGATTCTTAAAGGCAGCAAGTGAGAAACAGGAAGAAACATACAAAGGAGTACCAATAATGGTAGCAGCTGACTTTTTTGTAGCAGCTGACTTTTCAATGGAAATGCTACAAGGCAAAAGAGAATGGTAAGAAATATTCCCAGTAATGGAAAAAAAATGGCCTACAGTGAAGACTATACAACAAGGCACTCAAACAAAATGGAAGGCAAAATAAGGAGTTTCCCAGTCAAAAAAAAGGCACAAAGAATACAACTCCACCAAACCAGCCCTGCAAAAGATGCCAAAGGACTGCTTTAAGAAAAGGAAGAAAATGAGTGAGAGACAGAGGAACACAGGTATGAAGGAAGTAACATTGCAAAGAATAAGTACTATCAATAATAACTTTAAATGTAAATAGATTAAATGCCCCAATCAAAAGACAAAGAATAGCTGAATGGGTAAGAAAACATGACCCACACATATGCTGCCTACAAGAAACCCACCTCAGAACAAAAGACCTTCAAAGACTGAAAGTAAAGGGCTGGAAACAAATTTTCCAAGTAAATGGACAGGGAAAAAAAGCCAGGATAGCAATACTCATATCAGACAAAATAGACTTCAAAAAAAGGGGCCATAAATAGAGACCCAGAAGGTCACTTCATAATACTCAAGGGAAAAATCCATCAAGCAGACATAAACATTGTAAATATATGTGCATTCAACATAGGAGCACCCAAATACATGAAGAAAATTTTGAAGGACTTCAAAAAGATATTGACAGCAACACAATTATAGTAGGGGATTTTAACACCCCACTGTCAAAAAGGGATAGATCTTCCAAACAAAATTTCAACAAAGATATTGGGACACTGAACGATGTCTTAGATCAAATGGACTTAACTGATGTATATAGAGCCTATCATCCCAAAGATGGAAAATACACATTGTTTTCAAATGCATATGGAACATTTTCAAACATAGACCACATGATTGGACACAAAACAAGCCGCAACAAATTAAAAAAAATAAAATCATATAAAGCATTTTCTCTAAACAAAAGAGACTGAAACTAGAAACCAACCTCAAGTTAAATATGGAAAATATCCAAACTCATGGAGACTGAATAGCATACTATTAAAAAAATGAATGGGTTAAGAATGAGATTAAGGGAGAAGTAAGAAAGTTTCTGGAAACAAATTAAAATGAACTCACAACAATCCAAAATTTGTGGCACACAGTGAAGGCAGTGCTAAGAAGGAAGTGTGTAGTGATACAAGCCTATCTAAAAAGATAGAAACATTTCAAATGAACAACCTAACCCTACATCTACAAGAACCAGAGGAAGAACAACAAAGACAGCCCAGAGCAAATAAAAGGAATTAATTCTGACCATCTGTCAGAATTAAATGACATAGAAAGTAAAAGACCAAATTTAGGGATCAGTGCATCCAGAAGCTGGTTCTTTGAAAAGATAAAACATATTGACTAGCCCTTAAGCAGACTCATCAAGAAAAAAAAAAAGAGAGAGAGAGAGACGGGACCCAAATAAACTCAATCAGAAATGAAAGAGGAGAGATTCTAACTGATAACGCAGAAATACAAAGGATTGTAAGAAATTACTATGAAGAACTATATGCCAAGAAATTTGAAATTCTGGGTGAAATGGACAAATTTCTAGAAAAATATAATTTTCCAAAAATGAATGAAAAAGATACAGAAACCCTAAATACAACAAAAGCAGCTGACTGAATCAAAGCAATAATAATAATAAAAAACCCAGCACACAAAAGCCCTGGACTGGATAATTTCTCAGGAAAATTTTAAAAAAACATTTGAGGAAGAGCTAACCCCATTCTTCACAGACTATTCCAAAAAGTCCAAGAAGATGGAAGGCTCCCAAACTCTTTTTATGACCCCAGCATCATCCTAATCCTAAAAACAGATAAAACGCAATGAAGAAAGAAAAGTACAGGCCAATACCATTGATGAACATAGAAGGTAAAATCCTCAACAAAATATTAGCAAAACACATCCAGCAATACATTAAAAGATAATGCACCATTATGAAGTGAGGTTCATCCTAGGGATGCAAGGATGAAATAATATTTGAAAATCAATATAGGTAATCATTCACATAAACAAATAAAAAAAGAAAAAATCACTTGATCATATCAATAGGTGCGGAAAAAGAATTTGATAAGGTACAGCACCCATTCATGATAAAAACACTCAGTAAAGGGGCAATATAGGGAGCATTTCTCTACATAATAAAGGCCATATACAAGAAATCTACCGGCAACATCATACTCGATGGGCAAAAACTTTCCCACTAAGATCAGGATCTAGACAATCATGTCTGCTTTAGGCACTCCTATTCAACATAGTATTGGAAGTCCTATCCACAGAAATCAGACAAGAAAAGGAAATAAAGACATCCAAATTGGAAAGGAGGAAGCAAAACTCTCATTGTTTGAAGCAGACATGATAGTGTACATAGAAAATCCTAAAGAATCCACCAAAAAAGTAACTCACCTAATAAGTGAATTTGGTAAAACAGGGGGATACAAAGTCAATGTTGAGAATTCAAAGGCATTTTTTTACACCAATAATGAAATATCAGAAAGAGATATCAGGAAAAATTCCCATTTGATATAGCAACAACAAAAATAAAGTACCTAGGAATAAATCTAACCAAGGAGGTAAAAGACCTGTACTCAGAAAACTATACAACACTGAAGAAATAAATTAAGGAAGACAAAAACAAATGGAAGCATGTACCATGCTCATGCATTGTAAAAATTAACATCACCATAATATGCATCCTACCCATAGCAATTTACAGATTCAATTCGATCCCTATTAAAGTGCCAATGACATATTTAAAAGATATACAACAAACCTTTCAAATATTTATATGGAACTATAAATGACCCTGGATAGCTACAGTAATTTTGAGAAAGAAGAACAAAGTAGGAGGGACCCAATACCTGATATCAAACTGTAGTATAAGGCCACTGTAATCAAAACAGTCTGGTACTTGCATAAGAACAGACACATAGACCAATGGAACA
>PVKM010025610.1:0-19839 GCA_004027735.1 Carollia perspicillata | reverse complement strand
GATTAATAAGGAGCACTTTCTCAGTTCTTCATCAGTTGAGAGATGCAATACGATGAAAATGGCCGCGGCTGTGGGCAACTGGTGATTGGCAGCTTCATCACAACAACCCACTCATTCATGCGTCACGTCTCATGCAGAGTTTTTTGGTGAAACATCAAGTCACCCAGGTGACCCAGCCCTCCTACAACCTAGATTTGGCACCCTGAACTTCTAGATTTTCCCAAAACTAAAATCACTTTTGAAAGGGAAGAGATTTCAGACTGTCAGTGAGATTCAGGAAAATACTATGGGGCAGCTGATGGCGATCCCAACGGAGGATTTTGCAGAGTGTGTTGTATGATGGAAGAGACACTGGAAGGACTGTGTGAGGTCCCAAAGTGCCTACTTTGAAGAGGACTAAGACCTCACTGCCCTGTGTACAATGTTTCTTGTATTTTCTTCAATAAACGTCTCTTTTTCATCGTGCACTGCTGGACGCTTTCTGGACAGACCACGTATGACCTCACAGACTTTTATCTGCACCACAAACTCTTTTCTTCTCACAACGAGACCACATGAAGTAGAATGTGTTTCAGCCAACACTGCATTTTGGACACTTTTCCAAGATAACACACAGTTCTACTTTGCTTTCTTTTAAGCTATGTAATATTTTCCTATATGGCCACACCATAACTCAGAGACGGGCGTTGTTACTTTCATTTGGCAGACGAGGAGATGAGCCCCAACAGGTTAAGTAACTTGTCTAAGGTCACACAGCTAGTAAGTGACAGGGGGCAGCTGGCTCCAGGCCTTCCTGGCTCCGCAGTCTGAGGTCTCATCTCAAACACTCCTGTCCCACAATACACTTACTTTGCATGTTTCCATCAACTAGCCTGCAAAATCCTTGAAGACAGCAATGATAGTGTCTTCAGTCTCCAGTGCCTAGCACTGATTTGGCACATTGTAAAAGTCAGCAAACGGTTCTTGTGCAAGTACTTACTGAATGTCACCTCTTCTGTACCACATTTACCCTCCCTACAATGCCATTCACGGTTTTCATGATGCATATTGTGGGGGCACACATATATCTACTGCAACTATAACTCCAGCACAGTGCACAGAACTGCCTCCCACTCTAAGCCTCCCCTTGGCTTCTCTCGGTCTCAGAACTCTGCGACTGAAACTCAGAGCCCATCTGCTTCTCCCCGAGCTTCCCTAACAGAGGGCCTTGGCATGGAGGTCCCTCTGTTCAGCTCTAACACAATGTCATGAGAAGTTAGCACTGGGCCTAGCCGGTAGGTCAGTTGGTTGGGGCACTGTCCCAATACGCCACAGTTGTGGGTTTGATCCCCAGTCGAGGCACATAAAAGAATCAACCAATGAGTGTATAAATAAGTGGAAGAGATCAATAAATCAGTGTTTGTTTCTTTCTCTTTGTCCCTCTCTTCCCCTTCTCTCTCTCTTTCTCAAAAAAAAGCGCTGGGAAGGATCTTAATTATTTGGCCCCCTCCTCACTTTGTAGTAATAGATATCGCAAATCATAGTTTTATGACAAACAACTAAGGCTTCCACCCACAAGAAAATAAAAATTCCAAAACAAAATTTTGCTTGTTTTGGCAATTAAATATAGATTGTGCTGCATACTATTTGGGGAGGGGGCATGATATGAGGCCAGGGAGATTTTGTACACAGCCAACAAGACAGGTCCCATCTACGCCCCCTCTGGACCCAGAGCTGAGAGAAGAGACGTCGGGGAACTATAGTGGGAAGCTGCGAGGTGCCGCAGATGGCTGCCCAACCCTGATGCCAGTGTCAGGGAAGACTTCCCAAAGGAAACAACACGTGGGCTGAGACAGGCTGAGACAAAAGGAGTCAGCTGTGGGGGGAGTGGAGACTGTCAAGGAGCCAAGGGTGGGCAGATCAGGCTGGGCAGCTGGGTGGGGTTGCCAATCAATGACAGAAGAACCCAGCCATGATTAAATACTGACCCCAATCAGGCACTGCTTTCTTCTGTGCCAAAAACTTGGTGTTTAAATAACACACTATAACTTGGTTATGCTTCCAGCCATGCTCCCCTCTAGAAGGCAGTGGACCTCCTCTTAAATGTTTTCCACTTGATAAACAGGGATCTTTTTATATTTCACTTTTATATACTCTACAGATGGTATCGGAAGGTGGAAACCTCAAGATAGTCCACTTGTGTGAGAATATCCTGGTGGAAAAAAGACTGGGCAGTCTCCCCAGACACGGTAGGACCGATGAAATATTTGAGTCATTTAATTATAACAGCACTAGTAATTAAATGTTGATAAAATCATTCTTTCAAATATTTCCTACTTTTAATTATAATCCTAAATCCTTTAATTATTAATTACACTATTTCTGTAGTGGTTAAAAGGCCTCAATGTTGCAGCAAACAAGAAAATTAATTACCCAAAGACATCACTCGTAAAGTATCCTCGCAAAATTACAATTTAACATTCTTTTCTTTACCTGTGAAAACTTGTTCAATGCGTAGCTGAAATTAAGCAGTCTCCAAAGCAAGAATGTCTTAAACTGTGTTCCTGACACGAACCCTCTAACATTTTGGAAGAAGAAATGTTTGGGGGTTATCGACACATACCCACAGCGCCTGCCACGCGCCACGAGCGCTGCAGGTTCTTCACAGCCCGACAGAGCCACCGGCCACACAGGGCTAGTGAGAACGGATATGCGGCTAGTTCAAAGTGGAGTGTGTTCTGTGTACAAAATGTGTTCTAGAATTTGAAAGCCTCGGTATGAAAAAAATGTTAAAATAGCTCACTAATAATGCTTTAATATTATCTACCTGTTTAAATAATACTTTGGGGATAGTGAGTTAAATAAAATATATTAAAATTAATTTCACTTCTTTTTCACTTTTTATGTGGCTCACAGTATGTTTCTCTTGGACAGAGCTCGTCTAAAGTGTATCCAGCTGCTGTCTACATTATTGACATTGTTTACTCTTTCTCGTGACTCAGTCCTTGTGAAGAACTTCACCGCCCTGTGTGCAGTCTGTAATTGTGATCTCTTTGGTGTTGACTTAGGTCAGGCTGTCCACCCTCAGACCTCAGACCCAAACTCAGGCTGTGCTGAAAGCTGTGTCTTTCTGTGGTTTCCAGTAGTCTGTCTGCCCACAGCTACACCCTTCCAGCAACCTCAGAGGCAGAGTCTAAAGATGTAGAGGCCAAGTAAATTAGAACTGTGCGACACACAAGAATAAAGGTTAAGTGAGGGCTAGAGAGGTTCTTCTGCGAACTGGCTTCAATGCCAGCGTCTCTGGTGACATTCCGACTGCTCAGGGACCCCTCTCTGCCTTGACTGCCCTCACAGACCCCTCTTCTCGACTCCAGGCACCTGGCGTCAACTTCCACTTAGACTGGAGCCCCTCGCAACTCAGCACAAGCCCAGCAGCAGTTTCGCTGTGAGAAGATGAAAACGCTCTGGAGATGGACAGTCGTGGTGACTGCTGAACAACGCGAATGTACTTGATGTCGCACAACTATACGCTTAAACATAGTTCCAACGGGCCGTGGCTGGTGTGGTTCAGTGGACTGAGTGCCGGCCTGCACGCCGAAAGGTCACTGGCTCGAGCCGGGGTGCAGGCCTGGGTTGCGGGCCAGGTCCCGGTTGGCCGATGCAGGTTTCTCTTCACACATCAACGTTTCTCTCCCTCTTTCTCCCTATCTTCTCCTCTCTCCAAAATCAAATACATAAAAATAATTATGAATAAAATTATTTATAAAATAGCTAAAATGGTAAATTTCACGTTGTTTATATTTTACCACAATTTAGAAAACAGCCTTCGACAGTCTCGTATCTTTCTCAGGACCAACTAAGCCCTCAGGCCTGCCTTTGTCGACGCCCCCTCGCTTCGTCCGGCCTCACGTTCCAGCACCTCCAGCAGCAATCAGACCTTGATGCCCTGCACATGTTAAACTCTGCACCTCAAAACCCTTCCCTATCACCTCCACCCCCTTTCCTCACCCCTCTGAACTCCAGCGTCCGTCACCTCCTCAGTGAAAATCCCCCTGACAACCCAAGCAGACTCCTGTCTCCACTGTGCCCCAACTGTGCCTTACTGCTCAAGCAACGCTAATCTTTCAGAAGGGAGTTTTTTGTTCAGTGATTGTTCCCTACTGCGAGCTCACGGAGAGCAGGGACCGTGCTCAGCCGCAGCGCACACGCAGCACGTATGTGCTGCACCCTGAACGCGCGCAGAGGCCACTCAGTAGGCAAGTACCTGAGGGAGGCCCGCCTAAGCACTGGGCACACCACCGTGGGAAGAGGAAACTAAGCCCTGTTTCCACGGCGCTTCCACCAATAAATGCCAGGTGAACGTAAGCACCACGCAGAGAAACGAAGCACAGTGAGGGGAGGGCACTCTGTACAAGGTCACCTGCAAGGGGCCATCTAGCTAGGGACCAGAGAGAGGAAAGTGAGTTTTCAGCTCACGGTGCCACAGTGAGTGATTCTACACGTGACAAAACACTTCTTCTGGTTCTGAGCTGTGGTCTGCACAACAGAAGGTACTAGAAAGAGAAGGTAACCCTTGATTTCTAAGACTAGTAAGCCATTCCCTCCACATCCTATCAACTCGACAGGCGCGCAGCCCCCAGCAGGCTCTCCAGCATGAAGAACGAACATGTGCCCTCAGTGGGTAAGGTGCACGCACAGCCTGTCCACCTGAATCCCGTCCCCCAGGAAGCCTCATGGTTGCTGGACAAAGCTCACGACCTGTGAGCATTTACGGAGTCCTTGCTTATTCTGTGTCTCCACAGAATGCTCTGGGTACTTGGTGACCCTCACAACACCCTTTAGAAATATACCATTATTAAGCCCCTTTTAGATATGAAAATAAAGCACAAAGAGGCTAAATAATTTCTCCAAAGTCACAGAACTAGTAAGTGTTGTGAAGCTAGAATTTGAAACCAAGCAGTTTTGGCTCCAGAGCCTGAGCTGATAACCACTATGTTACACCATTTCATATCCTTATGTCCTATCAGAAAATACTCTTTATTCCTACTGTAGGGTTTTTTTCCTGTTAATCCTGAAATTGTCCATTTTTATTTCATCTGTCTTCACATTTTGACCAAACTTCCCTTCTCAATTCTAGTTCTACCACAAAAATCTGTCTATGCCTGTGTTTATAGCACTTGTGAGGTTAACTATTATTTACTGACATTACCTCCAAGACAACCATTAGAGAGAAATATAAACACTCAACAGTGCAAAAAGGAGAACACAAATTATCAACACACAGACACAGATGACACATCTATAAACAGTGTGCACACAGGGGTGGGCAAAGATGAGTGACATTCCCTTGAGTTAAGCTGTTATAACAATCACAATTTGCATGTCTTTTTCCATACGAACAGCTGTGAACCTGCTTTTGCCCACGCTGACTAACTGTGCCGGCGCTGGGAGCACAGAGCTGGGGGAGACCCAGGGCAGTCGCTGCCCAGGAAGCTTGGCCTAGTGGGGGTTCAGGGTGGGGCTGACAGGCCAGTTGACAAGTGCAAAGGATGACGAGTGTGGTATGCCGCAGATGCCAGGCAGCAATCTGAAATGCCAAAACACATTGAAAACCACTTAACACACAGCAAATAATTTTTTTACTTGCTCTATATTTAAGTAAAGATTTAAGATTAAGATTTAAGAGTAGCCCTGGCTGGTGTGGCTCCGTGGATTGATTGATTGCTGGCCTGCGAACCAAAGGGTTGCCAGTCCAATTCTCGGTCAGGGCACAGGCCTGGGTTGTAGGCGGAGAGGCAACCCATCAGTGTTTCTCTCCCTCTCATTCTCCCTTCCACTCTCTCTAAAAATAAATAAATAAAATCTTTAGAACAAGAAAAGATTTAATGTCCTTGTGGACCTAGCAGGCGCCCAAGCTCAATACAGCCTAGAGAAAACTTGCTCTTCCCCCAGAGCCCTCTGAGCCCACTCCTCAGGTGTTCGCCATCTTAAAGGAAAAACGAGCCTGGCTGCTGAAGGAACAAACTTGTTATCCGCCACTCCAGCCACTGCACGTCCTTCCTCTCTGCCACAAACACACTTACTCATGGGTACACACATTCACATGTCTGCACACATGCAAGCAAACACACTGACTTGCATGCACACTCACTCTTTGCTCACTGCTCACACTCACTGCATCAGGTCTACGTCACCTCCTTCTGACCGGATGGCTCTCTCCTCCTGGAGGTCAGGTCGAGCCTGCACCAACCGGTCTCCTCCCTGCTTGTCCTGCTCCCTTTCCATCCCCTACTCCCCACTTTCGCCTCCCCTGGGGCCAGAATTCCCTCTTATACGAGTCGGGCTGTATCACTCTACTTTTTAAAAATGTTTGGTGGTTTCTGATCTCCCGCAGGATCCAGTGAGAACCCTATTACCGTACACACACACCTCTTCACAACTGGGTCCGACACTACCTTCCAGAACACATTTTCTTCATACAACAAATCACTGAGCACCAGCTATGTGCTGGTCACTGGGACAGGCACTAGTGGTAAATAGCAACTAAAGAGAGGCAGCTCCTGGCCTCAAAAAATTACAGCTAGGACAAGAACCAGACACTGATCAGTCACACAAGCCGGTGTTTAGGACTACAACTATGCCAAGTACTGCAAAGACACACCAGGCAAATATTCTGAAAGCAGACAGTGGCAACATATACAATCTTGCTCCTACGCGAGAAATAGCCAAATTATACACAATTAAAAGGTGCATTTTGTGGTATGTAAGGTTTTTTTTAAAAGATGCACCAGGTTCAGTGCCTCTATTGGTGGGTTTGGCCAAGGGAAAGATCATGAAAGCCTTCCAGAGGAACCGAAACTCCATACAAATAACTAACACGTACTGAGCACTCACTACACAGCAGGCACCTTTCCCCATAATAACCCACCTGAACATCCTACCCCCATAAGGTTACCATTACTACCCTCAGCTCGGAGACGAGGAGCTGAGTGGTCAAGTAACTGTACCCACAGTCACAGGGCCAATAAAGGGTGACGCCAGAATCCGCACGTAAGCCAAGTGACCTGTGCTACAGTGAAACCACCTAGGCATGCCCGCTGCTCATTCCTGCTTACAGTACAGTACGTAAACTGCAGCATCTCACTCTTCCTGTAAAAAATGTCTCTCCACACCCTTTGTCTTTACCATAGCCTGTAAGGCCCTGCCAGAGCCGACCCCCTCTTTCTGACCGAACCTCCTCCAGGACGCCCTCACATACTCGGTTGGCTCCGGCCACACGGGCCTCCTGCGCACCTCCAGGGAGCTCCGTGTGCTGTGGCCACAGGGCCTTGCATCCGCTTGAGCTTCAATCACAGCCACAAGGTAAGTCGTAAATCATGATTCTGCCCAAACGTCGGCTAGCGTGTGCTCCAGATACACTAACAAGCCACTAACAAGATCCTGTACTGAAATGTACACTTCATTTATTAATCTTCATCAAAACTACCTCATTTTCCCAGTCTTTTATTGTTCTGAATGAAATCACAATGCAAAGATTTTCACTTTACAACATTCAGTAACAGCAGGTTCTGCTCACCAATTATTGAACAGTATGAGCAGTCAGACGTCTATCTCTGCAGCAAAATATTGGGTTGGCCAAAAAGTCCATATGGTTTTTTCCATAAAATAAAAAACACCTTTTTCATTTTCACCAGTAACTTTATTGATTTGGATTTTTTGAATATGTTAGGTATCTCCCGCTATTGGCTTGTAGTGGGGAGAGGCCAAGGGTGCTGCTAAACACCTTCCCATGCATGAGACAGCCCCACAGCAAGGAATTACTTGGCTAAAATGTCAGTAGTACCAGAAAACTTTGCATATCACTTCTGACACATTTGATCAGTCACAGCACCTTCTCCATACACTGCACGAGTCTTTTTATGCATTTCAGTTGCGTTTTTACCTACCTTTCTTGAAATAATAAAGCATAATATGCCAAAAATGTTGCATACCTTCTTCCATCTTCAATGTTAAAATGGCTGCACAAAAATTCACCAATTTTGTTAAGTTTTTTTTTCAATGCATGCTGATATGACAGCTGTCACAATACAGTCTAACAACATTGTTTCGAATGAAATTAAAGACGACTGCCCTGGCTGGCGTAGCTCAGTGGATTGAGCGTGAGCCTGCGAAGCAAACAATTGCGGTTCAATTCCCAGTCAGGGCACATGCCTGGGTTGCAGGCCAGTTCCCAGCAGGGGACGCATGAGAGGCAACCATACATTGATATTTCTCTCCCTCTCTCTTTCCCTTCCCCTCTAAAGATAAATAAATAAAATCTTAAAAAAATAAATAAATAAAATAAAAGAAATATTTAAAAAAAAAAAAGACGACTAAGCACTGCTGGAGCCGTTGTGTGGAAAAAAACTAAATGAACTGTTTGGCCAACCCAATAAAACAAAGCAATCAAGGCAAGAAAGTGTTCCAACAGAACGTGATCATCCCTTTCCCTCCTGGAGCCCTAGTCTGTGAGAGAGCTGTGGCAACAGCACTTCAAGGCACCAATCCCACCAAACTTCCACTGAGAAACCACTGCCCATCTGTGCAGACACACACACACAAAATGCATGCTGATGACCAGTTATATGACTTCAACATAATGACCTGACAATCTTTCTAGTTCCTATCCTCCTAAAAACCCTAAGTATCGCTTAAGCACATATCCTGGCATACACTATTCAAAGTAGGATGCTGAAAAGGAAAAATATAGTTAACACATTTACGTTTAAAATAGTTTTCCCTCAAAATGATGAAAATTCACTTTTTATGAAAATGATTCACCTTGGGGTTCTTTTGAAGAGTAAGCGTCACGTGAGCTGTGCATAAGGGGGGAATTTAGCCGAACTCACTCTACTAACACTGTGAGCAAACTCCCTTCAGTGACTGTCACACGGGCTAGGAGCAAAGGCTCTTGAGACAGTGTGCAAACCCTGCTTCACCAGCTGGGGGGCCTGAGCCACGCTTCCTGACCTCCTGACCTCAGTCTCCACAAAAATGGAGACACCACCACAAAACCTATGACGCAGTGCCCCAGCACACTGCTGACACATGCTATTTGCTGAGTGATCGCTATTAACTGGATTGTACTGTAGGAAGTTAAATAGCTGCAAAACTTCACGGTTGTACTCAATTCTGTGGCCTTTAGAAGAGTTATCCATACAGACTGTTTTTAAGTTCAATAAGACTAATAATAAAAGCTTTTATGTACACATCTTTGTATGTTCAAGGCTTTGCTTTTCCTTATGAACTTCTGGGCAGTCCAAAGGCTAGAAATAGTTTTATTATTTTAAATGGTGATGTTATATTTGTCATTAAAAATACTTTTAAGAAAACTTTCTCCAGTCTTTGTGTTGTTTACTGAATTAGACTACACATTTCAGCCTACCGAGGGACTTAATCATTAATTGACAGTAATAGTGAACATCCACTGAGCGCTTCCTATCTGCTCTGCCACACACAGACACTCCGGCAGCTTACCTTCAAAAGGCTGCCAGAACAAAGCCTGTCAGCGTGCCTCGACCTCTGATGTAGCCAATAGGAGTATCACTGACCTTCACGAAAGTACCTGCTATAAAGCAAGGACCAACTCATGTTACAGATGAGACACCGAGGCCCAAAGAATGTAAGTCCAAAGGTCACACAGTTACTAACAGGAGAGGACTAGAAGTCAGTCTCCCTACTTCCAATTTGTTGTTTCATCAATTACATGACAGCTGTTTAAAAGAGAAAGACCTATTTCAATAATGCCTAATGTCTCAACATAGCTGGCAAGACAGTGAACACCTGAAATAAGTGCATGTTTGTTTAATGTGAGTTAAATACTGGGCTGGCCAACAAGCCCATTATGTTTTTTCCACACGATGGCTCCAGCAGTGCTTAGGTGTCTTTAATTTCATTCGAAACAATGTTGTTAGACTGTATTGTGACAGCTGTCACAGCAGCATGCATTTTAAAAAACTTATCAAAATGGGTGAATTTTTGTGCAGCCATTTTAACATTGAAGATGGAAGAAGGTATGCAACATTTTTGGCATATTATGCTTTATTATTTCAAGAAAGATAAAAACGAAACTGAAATAAAAAAAAGACTCGTGCAGTGTAGGGAGAAGGTGCTGTGACTGACTGAACGTGTCAAAAGTGTTTTATAAAGTTTTCTGGTACTACTGACATTTTAGCCAAGTAATTCCTTGCTGTGGGGCTGTCTCATGCGTGGGAAGGTGTTTAGCAGTGCCCCTGGCCTCTCCCCACTACAAGCCAATAGCGGGAGATACCTAACATACTCAAAACATCCAAATCAAGGAAATGCCAAAGGTGTCTTTTATTCTATGGGAAAAACTAAACAGACTCCATGGCCACCCCGACAGTCAGCACAAAGCAATGTAACCGAGAGCCCACAGTGCGAGGCTGGACAGGCTCTCAGGATGGCTGTGCGCAGAATCAGCGAGGCACACTGGCACAAGGACCTCTCCCGGGGGTGAGGAGTACCACTGCTCGCCAGGGCCCCACCACTTCCTTTACTTAAGTGAACATCCCTTCGGAAGAGGAAGTGTCCTTAGTGGTGTTCCCCAGATACATCTCACCTACACACAAAAGTGTGCCCTCTGAGGCCCTGGCCCACTGGGGGCGGGGGGTGTGCAAGAGCACCACCTCTGTTTGCAAGGGTGTGGGTCCGGTTCAAGCGTGTACAAGAACCAACCTAAATGAGTGAGACGACAGATCAAAGTCTTTCTCTCTCTGCCTCGCTCCTGCCTTGCTCCCTCTAAAACTAATAAATTAAAAATAAAAATAAAATATAGCCCTTTTGCTTCTTGAGAAATCATTTTTAAAATGACATCCACTGACACAAAGTGAACAACTACAGGTACTACCACGCAAAACTATTTCAATAAGGGAAAATTCTAAAATATAACTGTTTAAAAGCAGACAGTCACAGAACTCCATTTAGGGGCAAACTGAAGACCCCTACACAGCTTTAATGTGTCAGATGAGAACAGAGTCAGACACTGTCTCATTGATTCCCACACCTGAGATCCTGGGTGCTGCAGTAAAAACCATGTGACCAATTCAAAGGCACCACAGCCACTGCACGCTAACTGCCAATTCTCAAACTAAACTACAGGATCTGGCACAAAAAACGCTCCCTGCCCTTAATTTTTTAAAATTATTTATTTATTTTTAGAGAAGAGAGGGAGAGAAACATCAGTGTGTGGTTGCCTCTCATGCGCCCCACACTGGGGACCTGGCCCACAATCCAGGCATGTGCCCTGACTGGGAACCAAATCGGTGACCCTTTGGCTCACAGGCTGGAGCTCAATCCACTGAGCCACACCGGCTAGGGCAGCCCCTTTCATTACAGAATCATAAGCATGCAATTCTATAACGCAGCAACATCACACTCAAGCATACCGTATGACATTTTAGGTGAACTGTTCAAGTTAAAACTATTCATTATTACACCCATATTATTACCCCACCAACCACATTCAAGCAGGCCTTACTCCTGCCAGACCCCGTCTACTCTACCAGGGGTGTCCAACCTTCTGGCATCTCTGGGCCACACTGGAAGAAGAGGTGTCTTGGGCCACACATTAAATCCACAAACACCTAATGAAAACTAATGAGCAAAAAAGTTTTAGGTAAACGTATGAGTCTGTGTTGGGCTGCATGGAGCCCATGGGCTAACCCTGTGTTGCCGCTGAACACGTACGGCTACTGAGCAGCTGAGACGCGCTGGTCTGAACTGAGATGTGCTGTAGGAGTAAGGCTTCAGCAGTTCACACGGGATTCACGCCGAATTTTAATGGTTCAGTACAAAATAGTAAATGTCACATTAGCAAATGTGTCATATTGAGTGTGGGTGAGAACGAGAGTATTTCTGATGGGTTAGTAAAAGATATTTTAAAACGCCGCCTTTCATAGGTAGTTACTAGAAAATTTAAAGTTGAACTTGTGTGGCTCACGGGACGTCCCTACTGGGAGTGCCGCTCTCCGCAAACTGCGATCCAGGTTTGCTTCGATGACTCACCAGGATGGTGGGCACAACATATACAAGAAAGGAAGAAAATCTTATTTTTATCTTGGATATGTAGTTTAAAATAGTACCAAGTAAGAGTCACATGCTACTTCAACCTCTATTAAATTTACAATCAACCCCGACTGTGTTAACAGAGGAAGGAGTCGATCCTACAAGTAGTATTTTTAGGGGTCAAGAAGGAAATACAAAGTTAAAGGCCCCAAAGAGGGGCTAAGAAAATACTGTCTGCTTCTAGAAGGCATTTTAAACCAAAAGCAGTGTTTTAAATAGTTAATCGACTATGTTTTTTAAAAGCAGTATTTGATTATTTTGAGCATCATGAAGAAATTATCCAAATGCTAGATAAGCAAAGTCCTTTAAAAAGGAAGCCTGGTGACGCAGGGACCAGAAACTCTAACCATAGAGTATGGAGGTAAAATCTGAACGTGCCACATGAAAAACATAACCAAGGGTTTTTTTTTTTTACAGTGCATTCAGATTTAGACATTACACAACGACGAAATCAGCCAGAACTTTGGGGATACCCTTCGATACTATTGCAGGATCAACATAATACATCAGTGCCCTGTTACAGGTCTAACTGAAACCGCTTTCAAAATGCCACCACACGGGAACGCCTTTCCGAATCCAGCCGGTGAGAACGGGGGCGGAGAGTTTCCAAACGCCTTATCTCGCAGAGGTTAGAACAGGAATTGACACTTCGGGGCCTCGCTGGCCATAAGAAGTATCTGCACGGCGCTCGGTTCGACAGGCCCTTCGGGACACACCACCCTTTCTGACTGCGGGGATGGCCCAGGGCCACCCTCACGTTTCCACCCCCACTCAACTCCTGCTGGGAGGCCTCGCCTCGTTCAAGGTCACGGGAGCTGAAAAGTAGCAGAACCAGGACCGACTCCGAATCTTCTGATGCGCATCCAGTTCCCCTCCACGATCAGACCATCGCTCTCGGAAAACCAAGGGTCTAGGGACACAACCCGGTCCGAGGCCGAAGAAGGACCTACGGCTCAGCCAGGTGAGACCCGAGGGGCAGCGCACAGGCGGCGGCGGAGTCCGCCCGGAGGGGCGCGGAGACCGCCGGGGAGGACGTGACTCGGAAGGCCGGGGAACGCTAATCCCGGCGTCCTCGGGCGCCGCACGCACGACAGCGCGCCGGCGGAACGCGCGCCAGCGCCTCACCGCAGCAGAGACCGCGGGTTCAAAGAACGACTCCGCTGCTATTTAGTACAAATGCGTCCGAGAATTTTACTCGCTGCACGGGCGCTCGGAAGGCCCGCCCGTCCCTCCGGGCAGCATCCGCGCCGCATTTTCCCCGGGATCCCGGTATTTAGCTCGCCGAGGTCGGCGGGCGGACGAACGGCGGGGGTCTCGGGCCTGGCGGGGCGCCCGCACCCCGGGGGCCGGACAAAGGTGGCGCCGGCTCGGGGAGCCCCGCTCCGCCCCCCCGCGCACAGCGACAGCGGCCCGCGGACGCGGGACGGGGCGCCCACGGCGGCTCTGCAGCCCCGTCCCCGAGCGGGCTCACGGCAGGGCTGCGGGCAGCGGCGGCTCCCGCGCGCGACCACCACACGGGGGCCCACGCCGCCGACTGCCGGAATGCGCGCCCGGAGAACTGCAGGCGAGGTCACCAGCGCCGCCAGCCGCGGACCCGGCGAGCACCACGCGTACACGGCCTCGCGGCTCCCACCCGCCGGGACGGAGGGAAAATGAGGGGCTCCGATTTCACGCCCCGCCGCCCCTCCCGGGCAGGAAGGGCTGCGGCCGAGGGAGCGCCCGCCCGGGTCCCCGCAGCGCTGGGCGGCCCGCCCGCCTCCCCGCCCCCTCCCGGACCTCGGACCCCCGCCCCCCGCGCTGACAGCCCGGCGCGCCCCCACCTGCCCGCCCGAGGGACGCGGGGCCGGGCGCGCCCGCCAGGCTACTTCCTTCCCCGCCCGCCCGGCCTTGCGGCGGGCCCGAGGCAGGGAGCGCGGGAGGAAGGAGGCTTGGCCGGCGGCCCGCGGAGGAAGCCGTGGACGCCCGCACTCACCGGCATCATCGCGACGCGGGTCCGCGACGCCCTCCGCCGCCTGACAGGACGCTCGGCGCCGCGCCCGCCGCTCCGGCCGCCCTCGCAGGCCGCGCGCCGCCGCCGCACTCTCGGGCCCTCAGCGGCGAGGCGGCGGCTGCGGCGGGCTGCGGAGCCTGGCCGGCCTGTCGGAGCCGACCGCGCGCTGCGTCGCAGCTCTGGGACCCACTGCCGCCGCAGCCGCCTCCGCCCGGACGCCTCCCGCCGCCTGCCCGCCCGCCGCCCGCGGGCTCTCTCCTCAGCCCCTGTTGGCCCCGCCCCCAGCGCGTCGCCCCGCACCGGGCCATCCGCCCCCTCCGATTGGCCCGACGGGGGCGGGGGCGGGGCGAGCTCCTAGGCCCCGCCCACCCAACCTCGCTCTCAGCAGCGGCCAGGTGCGAGCGCGCTCTCGAGCGTCCGCGCTCCCGCGGGGGAGGGGCGGATGCTTGGCCCCGGTCGCGCTGGGCTTGTGGGCCTGAGGGCCTGTGGGCCTGTGGGCGGGGGGCCGCGCAGGACCGAGAGCCCAGACTCTTCGAGACCTTGAGCATCGGAAAACCGAGGCCCAGAGAGGGAAGGGCCCGGCCGGGACTCCGCAGCGAATTACACCAAGGCCAGGTCTCGAACCGCGGGCTCCAGAAGGCTGGGGTGGGCGGGACGCACCGGGTCTGACTGCGGCCTGACCCCTGCTCCCCGCGCCCGGTGGGGCTGCAGGCGAGGGGCCTGGTCCGAGGGGCGTGGGTGCTCCCGGAACCGTCCGCGTTATCCGGCTCCGCAATGCTCAGGATGCACCCACGAACGCGCCTGGCGCTCTGGCCCCAGGACAGCTGACCGCCCCCAACGCCGCGTCTTCTTGCGCCTCCCCGCGCCTTGCGCCCTAGGCCAGAGGGCCTTCCAGGACCCGTCTCAGCTCTTCAGCCTTGGTTCCTCACCTAGACGCACTTGCGCCCGACCTAGACTGCCTGTGTCCACCCGTGCCAGCAACCTTCGTGGCTCCAACGTCCCAGGGCAGGGTCCAGCCCTCCTCTCCAGGCTCCAGGTCTGTCCTTACAGCCTTGTCTCCCGTGACACCCTTTCCTCTGGCCTGCGTGTCTGAGTGACGGAGCGCTGGGCAGGATCACCCCTGTGTCCAGAGCCTAGCGTGCGGCATGGAGCAGGCCCTAGGAAAGGCTGACCAGCGGGCAGACATCCTTCTGTGCCCTTGACACTGTGCCAGCCACTCGAACCTCAGAAAGATGAGCCTGTGCCCTGTGTACTCCAGGGCACCACTGACACGTCCGCAAGCACCAGGAACGTGGAGGTCTGTTTATGGCCCCAAACACCAAAGGGCCATGAAGGGCTCTTCCCACCTTGGGAAGGGCCCTGCTCCTGGGAGAGGCAACAAGTGGTGGTCAGGGTCCCTCTGCAGCCCGTCTGCCCCTCTGTGAGGCTCCAGGCTGCTGGGTGGGGCTGGACGAAAAGAGGGAGGAGGCCAGGCAGAAACCACTGTCCTCTGGAGCCTCCCTGTTCTTCGGGGCCATGGTGTGTGTGCACGCGTGTGTGTTAGTGGCTGAGAGGGTAGACTTTCTGGTGAGACACTGCCTCTGACATGCCCTCACTGTGCGACCTTAGACCAGCTACACACCGCGCTGTATCTCTGCCATCTCGGTAATGGGAGGTTACCCTAATAGTAGGGCCTGCCTCCTGGGATTTGGGGATCGCAGGCGTGAGGTATGAAAAGCTCCTAGCGCAGCTTGTGGAACATGGTAGCTGCCCCATTAATAGCAGTTTTCTGTGGTTGTGCTGTCGTGAGTAAGCAGGCTTCCAGCACAGGTGTGCCTGGGGGAAGGGTCACCCCCCGGATTCTTGAATTCTTGCGCACAGGGCATCAGCCAGTCACATCATCCCTCCTGTGAGCAGGATTTGGACGGAAGAGGAAGCTCTAGGTGACCAGAGACCCTAGGCAGGAACCCAGAGACCCAGGCTGAAATTCCAGCTCTGCTTCTGACTCCCTACACAGCCACAGGGACTTGCACCCCTTCTTGGGTCTCAGTTTCCCCATCTGTAACCAGAGAAGGAGCCGGTTCCATGACCCCAGGAGGGCGTTCAAGCTCTGACATGTTCATGTTCATGAGGCCTGAAGAGGCCCACTAAGTCGTGAAGGGCTGCTGTCTGTCGCTGGCCCCCAAAGCCAGGCAAGGGACAGGCCTTGCCAGGAAGCGTCAGAGAAATGCCACCTGGGGTGAAGTGATCAGAATGAGCTCTCCCTCCCTGGCCATCGGGTCCCACCCTTGCTTGTAGGACGTGTGCTCGCAGACAGTGGCAGCTGCCCCACCCTCACATCTCGGTCCCCTGTGTCCTCCAGGCAGGCACCCATTTGAGACCAGGCTGGTCGGAGGCTCCCCACAGAGGCTCACCCGTGGGGCCTGCTCCTCCCTGTCACCCTGCTGCAAACACCTGGCAGCAGGCCCTATCTACTGGAATCTAGACCAAGGGGGTGTTCATAGGTGCCCTGCCTGCTCTGACCTCCTCCACGCCCAAGCCGCCCCACGCACAGCCATAATTAGGTCACACATACACGCTCCTGCCCTGCAAGGCTTCTCGGTGCCTCCCCACCCCCCAGACTGCAGCTCACAAGGGGCCCTTCAGGAGGCACCGTCGACGGGGGCAGAGGAACGTGGGGTGCTGGGAGATGACTGCGTTGTTCCGAGATGCACACGTGCCTGTGTAAGGCACCTGGAGTCTACGTCAAACAGCTCAGCACAGGGGAGAGAGTACGAGGCAGGGAGAGCGGGCCGCAGCACGCACAGCAAAATCTTGGCAGTGATGGGTGTGCGGTACATTGTATTCTCCCTCCACTTTGTATAGTCGAACTATTTTATATTAAAATGATCAAGCGCTTTTTAAAGGAAATAAAAAGGCCGTTTCAGGAGAAAAATCTTTGTAGATTCATGTGTGTATAAAGGAATTCTTGAAGGATCCACAGACTACTAATAAAGCAATGACTAGAGGCAGGAATAAGAGCTGCGTGGATAACAGACAGAATTTGGAATGCTACTTTGCAATATTCTTAAAAATAAACTTTATTTTTAGAACCATTTTTAGATTTACAGAAAAATTGGGAAGATGATACAGAGTTCCAATATTACCTATCCCTGCCCTGGTCCTTATTTAGCAGCATCCCACATGAACACAGTACATTCATTACAACCAGTGAACATGGAGTCATTGTTATCGTGTTGGCCAAAAAGTCCAATACACTTTTGCTGTAAAATAAAAAACGCGTTTTTCATTTTCATCAGTAACTTTATTGATTTGGATTTTTTTTAGTATGTTAGGTATCTCCTGCTACTGGCTTCTAGTGGGGAGACGTCAGGGGCACTGCTAAACACCTTCCCACGCATGAGACAGCCCCATGGCAAGGATTATTTGGCCGAAATGTCAACAGTACCAAGAACCTTCACAAACCACTTCTGACATGTTCGATCAGCAGCAGAACCTTCTCCATACACTGCACGAGTCTTTTTATGCATTTCAGTTGCGTTTTTACCTTTCTTGAAACAAAGCATAACAAAAATGTTGCATATCTTCTTCCATCTTCAATGTTAAAATGGCTGCACAAAAATGCACCGATTTTAATGGTTTTTTTCGATGCATGCTGCTATGACAGCTGTCACAATGCAGTCTAACAACAGCCCTGGCTGGTGTAGCTCAGTGGATTGAGCGCAGGCCTATGAACCAAAGGGTCTCGGTTCAATTCCCAGTCAGGGCACATGCTTGGGTTGCAGGCCAGTTCCCAGCAGGGGACACACGAGAGGCAACCATACATTGATATTTCTCTCCCTCTCTCCTTCCCTTCCCCCTCTAAAGAGAAATAAATAAAATCTTAAAAAAAAAACAATACAGTCTAACAACATTGTTTCGAATGAAATTAAAGACGACTAAGCACTGCTGGAGCCGTTGTGTGGGAAAAACATAATGGGCTTGTTGGCCAGCCCAGTATAAAGTCAAGTTCACAATTTACTCAGATTTCCATACTTTTACTCAGTGTCCTTTGTGCCAGGGTCCCACCCAGGACGTTACATTACGTTTGGTGGCCGGGCCCGAGTCCTCTGGGCCATTACCAGTTTCCCAGGCTTTCCTTGGTTTCTAGGAGCTGGACAGCTCTGAGGAGGACTTCAGGCGTTTTGTACAATGTTCCTCACTTGAGACTTGTCCCATGTTTCTGTCGGGATTAGACTGAGGTGGTGGGTTCTCCTGTCTCGTTTTGTTTTTGGAATACAACAGAGAAAAATACTATCCTCATCACATCACACGAAGGGCACACTCAACCTGATGTATCGCTGTTGCTGTTGACCTTGATCACCTGGTCATTCTTACCGCCTACGTTTGACTTTGAACCAGGTGAATATGCTATTTAAAGTTAAAATTTTTTAAATGTAAGAACTATATTAATTTTCTAGGGCTGCCATAAAACAAAAGATTAAAGACTGGGCAGCTTCAACAGCAGAGTTTATTTTCTCAGAGCTCTGGAGGCCGGAAGTCCCAGGTCAAGGTGCCGACAGTCCTGGCTTCCTCTGCGGCCTCTCTCCTTGGCTTGAGGATGGTCACCCTCTCGCGGGCTCTTCGTGGGGTCTTTTCTCCACACGAGCCTCCCTTGTGTCCACCTCTCTTTATAAGAACACCAGGCACACTGGCGTCAGGCACACCCACAGGACCTTTGTCTAGCCTCAGTTATCTCTTTAGAGGTCCTATCTGCAAATGCGGTCACTTTCAGAGGTACAGTAGGGGGTTAGGACTTCAACATACGGATCCTGGAGGGGACACGGTTCAGTCCATAACAAGACCCTTTGTAGCGGGCGGGAGACCCAATCTACCTTTTCAAGTTTATCTCCCCTCCCCCTAGCATCCCACACCTAGATCTTATACCCCAGTTACTCAAAACCCTGGCCATTCCCTCGCCCTCGTCACTCTCTTCCCTGTGCCTAAAAGAGCACTGTCATCTTCCTCAAGTACTACCCTGTTCTTGTAGCAATTCAGATCCTTCCTCTTCTTTAAGGGTTTCCCAGATCCCCCCAGGACTCATCTCTACTGCCTTCTTCCAGGCTGCTGAGTCCTGGGTCACTCGTCACAACCTGCCGCCTTAGACCTGGCAACACACCTGTCCCCCCCAGGGGCCAGCAAGCCTGCTCAGGGGACAAGTGTTGACTGAGTTTCTCCTGGGTCCCTGGCACCAGCCCGGGCCCTGGCCACATGACTTCAAGCAATGCAGACAAGGTCCCTGTCTGTGCTCTTGGAGCTTGCATTCTGGTCAGGGGAAAAGGTGATAAACAAAACACAAAGAAAATAACTTCAGACAGTGGTAAGTGTATTAAAAAATAATAAAGCTATATAATATGACAGAGACAGCTGCTTTTGCCAAAGGGTAATATTTGAGTTGGAACACATACCTAGCAGCTGTGTGTGTGTGTGTGTGTCGGGGGAGGGGGAGGGACAGTGGGCTCACAGGCAGGGCAGGGAGAGTGCAGGGAAGCGAGGTCTGGGCTGGGTGTGTGTGTGCACCACGATCAGTCTGGATTTTACTTTGGCGGCTTTCCAGGGGAGTGGAAAGAGCTGATCTGTCTTCCAGTGCCCAGTGGGCACTGTGGGGAGGCTGGCCGGCACAGCAAGGAAGGAGAAGGGAGGGCCTTTAGGAGTGGAGGTGGCGAGTGTGGGGAGGGGTCCCGTTTAGGTTGTGCTGAAGGGTGGGACTTGAGGAGAAGAGAAAGGAA
>PVKM010025609.1:0-19848 GCA_004027735.1 Carollia perspicillata | reverse complement strand
TGATTTACAGAGAAAACAGATGGAGAGACTCACCAAGCAGCTCTAAGAAGTCATGAGTCTGACAGAGGGGCAAGAAGCTGGTGGACTTCAAGGGGCTCAGCAGCTGCCTCTAGGCTGCAGTGTGGATAAGAGGGAGGCGAAGCAAGTCAGAGGTAGAAACTAGGGTCGCAGGACTAGACGTCAAATGGCAACACACAGCAGGGATGCTGGCAGGGAGGGAGCAGACGGCTGGGAAGGGCAGAAGAAGCTGTCAGTGGGACAGGCTCCGGAGTCTGAGACCCCCGGGGGAGTGTGAGTTGGGGTGGAGGTGTTAAGAGGAGTCGTGCGAACGGGCTCCCGGTGCAGGAAAGACATAGATGTGAGTGTCACTGAGGATGACAAAAGCGAAGGCCCCTGTGAGACATGTACTATCATCCTGGAGGCCAGGGGATGCTTGTGCAAGGGCCCTAGTTGTCTACAATGACATCTGTCTCACTCGAGAAGGCTACCTGTCTGAACGCACGCACACTCGGGTGCTTGGTCCCTCTTCAGAAGTCTTGCGCCTTGTAGATGGCGCAGTCACTCCCGAGGTCCCACTCCATCCTCCTGAAGAAGTAGACCATGGTGCTCTCCATCAGCAAGCCGCACAGGATGGCGCAGAGGGAGAGCTTGCGGGTGCTGTTTAGTGTCACTGGAGGAGAAAAGGCAGCTGGTAAGTTCCTCAGAGCTTAAGTCCGGGACACTGACATTGGTAAGTGATATGCAAATTACGTGGTAGGAATGGGATTGCTTTGTAAAGCTGTTTTTAGAAAATCTCTACTTGTCCTTATCAATCTGTGCTGCAACCTCCTCCTACCTTCCCAACTGCACACCTTTGGAGAGAACCAGAGCGTCTGCATGTGACACAGACACTCCCGACATCAAGGTGGATTCCCATTGCTGGGAAAAGGAAAGATAAAATAGAGACTCTAGGGTCCTAAAGAGAATAGCAGAAAAAAACGATACTCCTAGTTTTACAGCTGACTAGACAGACAACCGCATTATGACAGAAGTATCAGCTAACAGCTCATTTAAAGTAGCGCTTCTCACAGGTGTGGGAAAGCGCAGCCACACGGGGCTGCTCTCTCCCCTGGTGTACTGGCACTGGCCCTGGCTTGGCGACACCCACCATGTGAATTTGGACGGATCGTCGATAAAGTGGAGGTGACAATGGCTGTCCTGCTAACTCCACAGGACAGAGATGGTGCATAGGAAAACACTTGAAAACAACAGAGCCGCATGTGGTTAAACTGAACAAACACGAAGCATGCTACGCATAAAGCACTACCTACGGAAATGCTGGGCGTTGTCACTGTTCTACAGAGAACGCCCGTGGTTAATAGGTTATGTCAGAACTGGGGTCTGGAAAGAAGGCTGCAAGCTTTCACGTGCGTGGAGAGCTGAGAGGACGGAGCGCAGCACAGACGCACCTCTGATTGCCTGGAAGTTCGAGGTGAGGACGAAGACTTTAATGAATCTCAGGCACAGCAGTGTGTATTCGTGCTCCCAGATGACAGCTGGGATCAGCAGGAGCTTCCCGTAGCTCGATAACAGTAAGGCTTTCAGCAGCAGGACAAAGTTGGGCTTTTTTTTGGTTGTGATGGATCGTTCTATCCACAGGAAAGTAAAAATGCCAATTAAAAAGGCAGCTTGTTCTAAGAAGGAAATGGGAAATAAAAATAAGAATGTCGCTATCCAAACAAATCCCGATCAAAGCAGATAAACCACAACCCACGATGCAATGCGTCAGCTGACTTCATTAAGAAACGCTTTATCAAGATCAAATCTTTTCCTTTCCTCCTCTTTTTTTTTCCCCCCCTTTTGAGTCAAATCCTTCTAGTATAATTTCAGGAATATATTTCCACTATTCCTTCATGAAATATTTCACCATCCACTGAAGGAAAGGCAACTCTGCCTGGACCGTAATGACCAATTTTCCGAAGTTCCTTCTGGAAGTGGGATTCTGTTGGACCATCCCGAGGGCTCGATCCCCACAGGAAGAACAAACAGAGGAGTGGGGGGTCTTAAATCTGAAAGATGGGCCCATCCTAGGAATCACGAAGGAAGACATTTCCCTCGTTCACTCTCCCACTATGTATCGAGTGCCTGACACCCACAAGGCTTTGAGCGCTCTGTCACCTCCACTAAAGCTTCCCTTTGTGACTTGAACCGACTTGGACTGCAGTCCCTTATCCCTCCGGGAAGCATGCACGTGCCGAGGTCATAAAGCACGCACCGAGGTCATAAAGCAGTGCACCTTTAGGAATTTTAAGAGGCTTTGCTTTAAAGCTGAAAATTATATTAGGTTCTAGTTCTTGGCGAATGTGATACGTTTAAGGATATTTTTAGTACTGCTGTGTACATTTGGGAATTCTCAGCATAGAGATCAGTTTTAAAGCCTCGGGGCTGGACGAGATGGCCAAGGAGTGACAGCAGAGAAAAAAAAGAGGACAAAAGAGGACAAAAGAGGACACGTGGTCCAGAAAGATGACATTGGATGGATGACAATGTTTCCTCATCAAAGACTTTTAGAAGCAGAGAGGCATGGAAACCAGTAAGGAATAAAACAGTCACAGGAATTAATACAGCGCAACTCTGACCCGAGGCACGAATTCCAGTTCCGAGCACAGCGATTCCTGGACTTGCGCCTTTTCCTTATATTGCATTAGTGCATGCAACTGGGTAATGCCGGGCACTCACCAATCTGTTGATGACGGTGGGGCCCAGGCAATTTTCAAATTGGAAAATTATTCTTAAATTTAAGGATTTTGTCAACAATATTATGTCTCAAAGTACTTTATGAAACTCTTTAAACTGATAATATCCATCTGATGGATACAGACCATTTACTCTGATGGTATTTTCATACCACAGGTGTGGAAACAAATAAAAAAGTAAGAAAGCAGATAATTTGAACAAACTCACTTAGTAGGTTAGTGGTAGACCTGAAAATTAAGTCTCAAGTCGTATACTAACTAGCTCCCTTTACCGTGCGCCTTACTTGTAATCACAAGGACAAGTACCAGTTAACGACGAACAGAAAGCAGGGCTTGATCCTACCTAGAGAAGCAATTGCAAACATTCTGTAGAAATCCCACTCCTTAGCATATCTGATAAAGTCATCAGGGTCAGTGTTCTGGCTTGAATCTTGAAGCTGCCACCACCTCAGATATGCTTCACAAAGCAAACAAAATATGCAGAGTTTTCCATGCATCTGGTAGTCAAAAAGACAGTGCCATTCAATTAGGTAAAGAATTAATCGTACTGAATTGTGAGGACATAGTATGTACAGTATTTGTGGTTTTGAAGAATTTCCTATCTAGCCCTGACTGGTGTGGCTCAGTGGTTCAGTGCTGGCCTGCAAATCAAAGGGTCACCGGTTCGATTCCCAGTCAGGGCACATGCGTGGGTTGTGGGCCAGATACCCAGTAAGGAGAGCACGAGAGGCAACCACACACTGATGTTTCTCTCTCTCTTTCTCCCTCCCTTCCCCTCTCTAAAAAACAAATAAATAAAATCTTGAAAAGAAAAGAAAAATGTCCTACCCAGTAGTTTTTCAAATTCTGAAACGCCCATTTGAGTGTGTACTTATATTCAGTCTGTAAGCCAGTGGTTCTTAATTAGCAATGTCTTCATCAGAGTCACATGTGGAGATTTTTTTCAAATACTAATGTCTGGGCCCCAGTCCTGACTCAGTCTTTGGAAGTACATTCTAGACATGCATACTTTGAACCAGTCCTGTAGGGAGGGGGGATTTCAATGTGCACCCCTAGTTAAGAATCACAGCTTTAAATCGAAGTTCACCCTTCGCTAAATTTTCAGCACTTGTCTTATAGACAGAATCAAGCATGGAATTTATGTGACTTGGTAGGTGGAAGTATCAAAAGAGAAAAGATTTAATCTGAAGATTCCATGATACTGCATAAGAAACTGTTAGTCTGATCATGGATTTTTAAAAAATGCCCCTAGGCTGGATGACTCTAAATTAATATATCGGAAGACAGCAAGTAAAAGGTACAAATCAGCTGGAAATTCTAAAGGGTGTAAAATGTTAGCAAAACAGAAACTACTAGGCAACAAGAATTATTATGTTTTTCCCTGTCTGTTTCTCTCTGGGCTGAACTTGATCACGACAGAGTGGAAATGTTGCGTGCAAGGCCACGCAGCCCAGGACTGGGGCTCCAGCTGGCACACTGGCTCTCCCGGCCACACTGTGGAACCACCTGGGAGCTGGGCGGAATATGGATGCCTGGACCCCATCCCCAAAGACCCCGA
This sequence comes from Carollia perspicillata, assembly GCA_004027735.1. NCBI lineage: Eukaryota > Metazoa > Chordata > Mammalia > Chiroptera > Phyllostomidae > Carollia > Carollia perspicillata. The sequence continues at coordinate 15,555 of PVKM010025609.1, read as the reverse complement.
TTTCATTGGTTTGGGTTGAGGCTCTGACTTGGAAGGATTAACCACGGCCCCCTCCCTCCCTTCCGGTCATTCCGACGTGTAGCGAAGTTCAAGAATCAATGCTCTGGTGGTTTAAAAAGTGCCCTGGTCACTTAACTTGGGGAGGGCCACAGGCATGAATAAGTTTCACTGTCACTGTCCATGTTAGGGTTGCCCAGACTTAGGGTGGCCAGATTTAGCAAGTAAAAAAACAGAACACCCAATTGCGAGTTTCAGATAAACAACAAATTTTTTTATATGTATGTTCCATGCAATATTTGGGACATATACTAAAAATTACTTGTTTATCTGATTTTCAAATTTAATTGGATGTCCTGTATTTTATCTGTCAGTCCAACCCAAAGTTTTAAAGATTTCACAATTCAATACACTAAATACATATTTTGATAAATCCAACTTTATAAATTAGAACTTCTCTGATTAAGTTCAATGTTGCTATTCACCTCATGCATTCCTTCAAGAGCAGAATATAAAATGCAGTAAGTTATATTTTAAAATATTTTTCTTTTAATGTTTGATTATTTCTTACAGGTGTAATTCTCTCCCTACCTGGACAAATTTAACTTTATTGTTAAAAATAATTGATGTCTGTTTCAAAAGGTAACCTATGAGAAAGCAATTCAGATTATGGTTCGTCAGTTTGACAAAGAGCACATTCTCGAACAGTCACTAAACACAGCGTACTTAAAAAAAATCCAGTGCTGGACTGAGCGTGGGCCTGTGAACCAAACAATTATGGTTCGATTCCCAGTCAGGGCACATGCCTGGGTTGCAGGCCAGTTCCCAGCAGCGGATGCACGAGAGGCAACCATACATTGATATTTCTCTCCCTCTCTCCTTCCCTTCCCCTCTAAAAATAAATAAGTAAGTAAGTAAATAAATAAATAAATAAATAAAATCTTTTTTAAAAATCAATGCTTATTTCTAGAAATTTCTACACATTGTCAAATAAAAACCCTCCCTCATTAGGATTTCTTTTTTAGTGAAATGTTTTTTAATTCTGTTCAAAATGATTATTATTCTTCTAAAATGCAAAAGTATCATCAAGTAAAATTAGAAAAGAACAAAATTATCACAACTTACGTTGATTTTAGTGTTGAAAAGAATATGCCTGTAGGCCTGCGCTTTACATAAAACAGCATTAATCAAAATTATAACAGGATCATACTCGATGTATTTGTCCACAGGTTTCTGGCAGGATTTCTGAAACAATGCCAAATAACATTAGAACAAGCAAACTCATACATTCTGAAATCTTAAAGGATTTCAAAACAGCAGTCTCTTTTGGACTCATACAATATTTTATTTAACCTTCTATTCAGATACAAACTGTTCATCTATTCAAGACTTGGTTTCAGAACATAATCTTCTAGACTAGAAGTATTAATCTTTTAATCTCATATTAAGCTAAAAAGATACTGGATTTAAGAAGGATTTTAGCAGAAAAGTATCCCAGAAAAATTGTGCTTTCATTGATAAATTGTTGCCTGTTGGCCAGAAGGCCCCCAGCTTGGTGGTTCTTGAAACATGATTTGGAGAAAAGGGTTTAGAAAAGTAACCCTGCACCCAGAGCTTGAGAGCAATAAATGGGCAAAGAATGTAGCACAGTGCCAACAACGCTGGGATGCCAGACAGCAAGAGAAGCCTGGGTTTCCTCCAATAACACTGAGAATGCGTCTCTGCTACAGGAGACACAGTGGACAACCCTGGGCTCCGTGTATAGAGCTGGATTGTGCCGCCTGGTCCTAGGTTATCCAAATCAAGGCTTCCTGGGCTCTCAGCAATTCCTATCAAACGTGTGTGTATTGTGGATACGTTTAACCAGGGCTGACATTTTTCCAAGCCAGTGGAAAGCACTTGTGAGAGGAACAGATTGAGGGTGCGTGCACCTGGGTGATTATACCAACTGACAATAAATAGGTACACATTCACACTTTGTCTACTCCCTTGTATATAACTACAAGGCTATTTTCACCCTAATCACCAGGAGGTCAGAAACAGGACAAGAACATACTGACCACCTATTATGGGACAGGTTCTTTGCTAATGCCTCCAATTTTGTGACTTTTTGAACATAAGGTTACTCTCCATAAATAGACTACGAACAGCTTAAGAGCAGAATTTGTACTTATTTTTGGTTTTTGTATTCCACTGTCTACATAGTGCTTTGGACACAACACTGTACATTCAATAACCACAATGGATGAAACCTGAAAAACAAGTATTTTATGAGAAATTTAGTATGGATTAGACGCCTAAGAATGGTAACATTTGTCCACCAAAGGGAGAATATCTAAAAATAAAATAGCTTTGGTGTGAACCGAAATATCAACCTAAATCCGATGTTTCAATTTCTCTGCACAACACCCACATCCATCCCCACCCGCGGATCCGTTCACCGGGTTAGTTAGGTCCCACCAGCAAACATGACCAACAGGAGAAAGGCCGTGTACGGTAGTGAGTTCTCTATCACTATAGGTGTTCATGCGAAGGTCTGACAGACCTAGGACGGGTCTGCCAAGCATCCATTTGGAGACTGGACTGGAAGACCCTGAAACTCGATTTTTATCATCCTAAAAAGCTGGGATAAATTGGTCCCCAAATCTCGCCACGCCATTTTCTTTCCAAGGACCCCCCACATCTGACAACTCACGCAGATGGTTATCTTCAGCACGCCGTGGTTATAGTCTCGGTACAACTCCTTGGCCTCTTGGTTGCATTCAATACACCTGTACTGACAGGTGGACGAGGCAGGGGCAGCAGGAGTCGCTGACACCTCTTCGGTGTTCCCCTTTCCCGCTGTCACCGCCTGCGCGTTCCCCTTACGGGGCCGTAGCCCACCCCGCCCACCAGTGTCCATTTCTGTGCAACTGAGGCCCAGAACCTCGATTCAGTGTGGGAGTAAACGTCAGACGCCAGACCGGAAAGTCTGCGCCGCACGGTGCTTGCTGGAATTCGTAGTCCCAAAACCGAAAAGGGCTCCGAGGCTGGGCCAGCCAGGACTACAACTCCCAAGAGGCAATGCTGTTTTCTCTCTCCGCCCCTTTTCTACGGCCACCTGTCAGCCGCGGGTTAAGTCTGGGAGGCCGCTGCGCGTGGCTAGGGCCGTCGCACATGCGCTTTAAGAAAAGATGGCACCTGCGGGCTGCTGTTTCTGCTGCTGCTGTCGGGGCGGCGCTGTGGCCGCCGCGGGCGCGGCTCGGCGCGTACTGGTGCTGCTGCTGCTGGGGGTCGTGCCCTCGGGGCCGCGCCTGGGCGCCCTGGCCACCGAGCACTACACGCCGCTGTCCTTGCTCAAGCAGGAGTTGCAGCACCGGCAGCAGCAGGAGGCCCCGACGGGCGGGGGCTGCAGCCCGCATTCTGGGGACTGGGGGGACCAGTACTCGGCCGAGTGCGGCGGTGAGTGGGCGGTGGCAGTGGCAGTGGCGGCGGCGGGTGGGAGTCCGGGTCGCCGCGGGGCTGGCGGGGCCGTGGGGGCTGCGGGCCCCGGGGCCGACCTGCGGGCCGCCCGGGCCCCTCCAACCCCGGCCGCGGCGTGTGCTCCTGCGCGAGCCGGCTCCGCGAGGTGCTCCGCCGCTCGCACCCTCGCCGCTGAGCGCCCTCCTCCCAAAGCCGCCTTGGGAAAGGCGGTGAGTAAAGAGCTGGCAGCATGCTCTCGGAGCCAGGGTGGCCTCCCTGGAGTTCTAGCAATTGTTGAAAGGGTGGCAGAGGAGGTGCCAGGTGGCTGGGGCAGACCCCGTTCCACCCCGGCCCCCGCGGCTGCAGTGGGAACCGTGGAGGCACTGAGGGACGGCGGAGGATGCGCCCGGAGCAGGGATACTTGGCCCCTGCTAAGCCTGGAAATCCGGTTTCTGGCTTCCCGGGCTGATTGATGGCTTGTATTAAATACAGCCTCTGAAAATTCCATCCCTGGAAGAAAGAAGGGAACGAAAGAGCGAGCCCGTTTTATCTGCTCGCTGATACCTTGTTTCCGATTGATTGACCTGCGACCTGACAGGTGTTTCCCAGGAGGTAAAAAGGCCCCGGGGCAGGCCTTGAGCCTCGAGTAAGTGCCAGAGCTGTGTGCGTAGTGGAACTGGCCGGCTCATTCACTCAGAGTGGGCGTTGTTGGCTTCAGTTCAGTAAGTCACGACAGATGCATCAGGGGCAAAATGCGTGTGCATGTTTCTGTTTTAAAGTTCTGTAGTGGGTGTTTTTACCCACTGGCTTTGTTTTTAAAAGGTCTCGGTTAACCTAACTCACTTTTATGAAGTTCTTTTTATGGCCCTACAGCAGTGTTCTTTATTTAGCGTTATGCACCTGGAAGAGAACAGTATTTTTTAGTTGAGATGAGATGTCAGGATTAGCACACTCTGTCTGATTTCCTTTTAGCACAATCTGACTTCCTTGAGGAAGTCTCACTCACAGAGAGGTATGTGACTTATTGTGTAGCAGGGCCAGCATTGTATAGTGGAAAAAGAATGGCTTTCACTCTGGTCACTTTCAGCGCCTCTGAACAAGTTAATTGCCTGTCTTTGCAAAAGTGCCTCCTCTGTAAATTGAAGATGCTATTACCTAATTACAGGCTTCTCTTTTCTTCCCAAGAGTTCTGTCAGGAAAATGAGAAGTAGCTAACACAGATTGAGTGCTTGCTGTGTGCCCCATGCTGTCGTTAAGAGCTCGAGGTCAATTAGCCTCCGCTCTTAGTCTATCAGAACACCCATAACTACCTCATTGAATGGTAGCTGCTTGTCTCAGATCAAATCTGGGTCCAGTGACGTCATCACTTTGCTGAGGCCCCACAGCCAGGAAAGAAGAAGCCCAGGTAGTTAGGCTGCAGATAAAACTCTGTCTAAATGCTAAGTGGTTGTAGCTAGAAAGCACATCTGTAGTCTTTACTGGCAAATAGTATGTATTGTGTACGTCTTCGTTTCCCCTTCCCTCCTATAGTCATGTGATGCTCACTGGCTGCAGGAGACCCAGATGCTAGGCAATGGAAGACACAAATCAATTTACATTGTGAAAGCAATTGATATTATTGGCCCAGGTGGCTCATTTCACTCTGTGACATCAGGCTTATGCCAGTGTTGGGCCAACTCTGACCTGTGTTTTGGTTTCCCCCCAAATGAAGACAGATGTCGGTTTTCACAGACGGGGCATTGGGAGAAAGTGTCCTGCCCATTCTCCAGTCCCCTCGCATATGAAGACCATTACCTAATGTTCTGTGTTTCAGAGGAAGAGCACTGGACTGTGAGGCTTTAAGCATAATTTATTTTAGTGCTTCCGTTTTCTTTTTTACCTCTCCCATGCAGCACTTCTTTTCTTAGCTTGGAATTTAAAATGTGCTGTTGCAATGAGTGGCCTGAGTCTTTCAGATAGCCTTCCTGGCTGACACGAATGGCTTGTAGCCACTGACAGGTGCTAAAGCAGCTTTGTCACTGTTGTCGTCAGCCTCAGTAAATAGTTTCCAGAATCACCTGCTCGTGTTACTTGGACCTCCAAGTGTTTTCCTTGGCTTTACTGGCTGGCTGTAGTGTGTGAACGTGTGCTGGAGACTCCTGGAATATCTCGTTTCTCCTTCCTTGTCCTGGACAAGGAGGTAGAAGCTGGACTCCTGACACCCGCCCTAGCCCCTCTCTGTCCTAAGAACAGAGGTAGGAACAAATTCAGGATTTACAACTACCCACCCACCTGTGATCAACATAAGGGTCCAGGTTAGTGCCAGGAACCAGAACTACTCAGTTCTTCAGCATCAAACAGACCTGACCTCACAACCACTATCACACCATTGGCATTTGCCGGCCCACGCATCTACAAGCCTGCCTCTGTCCACTGGTCCCTATCCAGAGGGCAGACATGGTAGCACAGCCACTTTCAGAAGCCTTTCCATGGCTTCGGATTCAGTGGGGAGAGTTGATGCCTGCTCGGCTCTAAACCTGAGCACTGCTACTGAGCTGCCTATGTCTTGTTTGAAGACAGAGCCCCAGTGATTGTGGAGCCAGAGACAATGGCTGGTGGGAGCCCATCTGAGTAGTGCACTGGCCATGGCCACGCTGTGTGGACCACCTGCAGGTGGAGCCCAGGCCCAGGGGCCAGCTGGACCTCATTGGGCCAAGCCCCACAGAGGTCCAGCTGCAGAGATAGCAAGTGTGGATGGCCCCCGTGCCGTGGTCTGGCTGCTCCCCAGGCCCCCTGCTTGGTGTCCTCTGGCACATTTTAACACTGTGCTTTTCATTTGAAAGGCACATATAACCATGAACTTCTGATTGTCTCTCTGTTTTCTTATGGTTCAAAATAACTTTACTCTTAAAAGAAATAAAAGAACACTGTAATGTACATATTTTCCAAATAAAAATAATTTTTCCTTGTTACCTTTGCCCTGTTATTAGTTTGGAATTGTGAGAAGAAGTAATGAACAGAAATTTTTGACTTGTAAACACTGTGTACATTCTTATTTAATCCTTAAACTCTGAAGTAGATATGTTTTTATCCCCGTTTTATCTGAGAGGAAACTAAGGCAAAGAGAAGTTAGGAGAGGTTGTGTGGTGGAGTAGAGCCAGGATTGGAACCTGGCCTCCAATCCTGTGCCTTATCTCCGTAGTGATATTTGTGTATTAGTAACATTTCTTACTAACTTCAGTGATAAAGTCCTGCACCCTGATGCCTTGTTTGTTGAGGGTTATATTCTTAAATAACTTCTAGAATTTCATATTTACCTATATGAAAGACTGCTTCACTGACCCTGCTGTTTTGACCTCTGGAGGTAGACTGGACCTGTTCTGTCACTGAAAAGCTGCTGTGTGCCACGAGATGCCACCCCGTGTTGTAAGGCCTTGGTTGGGGACACAGCACAGCTGGCTGAGGTTTTGCAGTGCAGCCCGTGCTCCGGTCCGGGGAGAAGGCAGCGTGTCCGGGCCCCGAGATAAGTGCCCTGCAGAATAAAGCACTGTGGGGATGCTGCGTTGAGAGGCGGCCAGGGACGGCCGGTGGTGAGGTGACACGGGCAGGGACTTGGGGAGAGTGAGATTGGGGGAGGTCTTAGCGGAATCTGAATTTGACACGCTGATGTTACAGAGCTGGTACATCAGTGTCGAATTGTTTCAACAATGAGGATGAAAAACTTCTGTTTTCTTTGAAAAGTATTCACAAGACCAGTGATTATTTTTGTGATTTTTGTGATTATTTTTTCCTTTCCCTGCCTCCTTGAGAGTTTTTTGGTTTGTTCCTGTGAGGCAGTCTTGTACTTCGTTGTAGTTTTCAAATAACCACCTTCTAACTGGTTATTCATGCTTAAGGCCTCAGTCAAGTTCAGTCATTTACCACCTGAAGTCATTTTCTTTAGTTCATTGAAATTAATAACCCCAGATTTGAGTTTATTTCCCCATAGTTCTTTGTGGGGGAAAGAGAGTTAATGTCTCTCTGCCTAATTGGGGAGTTAACTCTAGAAAAGTAAGGGAGTAACTAGCAATCTAACTCTGTGTTTTTGACAGCCATTGAAACTTTAAAGATTGTCAATATTTGGTAACTTAATTGAGGAGTTGGGCATCTAAATACCATATTTTGCCATGTAAAATGTGCACTTTTTGGCCCAAATTTTTGAGGGAAAATAAAGATGCGTATCATACATAGGTAGTATTAAATTAATAAAATTCAAAACAAAAGTTTTTTTTTCCTGAAAGTTTGGGCCGAAAACATGGGTGCACATTATGCATGGCAAAATATAGTAAATGAAATCGGTCTGATTGCTCACAGCACTGAAATCACTGCTGTGCCTTAGAGGTGATAAGGAACCCACAAAGGGAACTTTTATAATGAGAGCTACTTCCTTTTTTTGTTCTGGCTACAGGAAGTTAACCAAATTTTACTCTCAGTCATGGCGACGGTGGTAACCCTTACTCTTAGTAGTATTTTCTCAATCCTTTTTTGCCTTGGCCCTGATTTTCTCTTTGTTACCACATAGGGTTTTGTGACGGATCTCTTCTAATCTCTTCAAAGGCACGCGCGAGCAGATTTGCCTGTGTGAGATCGCCGAGGCTGAGATGCGGGGTGCTGCAGAGATTCGGGTAGTGTTTTCTTGTCCAGCTCTGGCCTGAGGGTGTCTGCCTTTCTTTGCTAACTGAGCAGCATCTTTGAGCAAGTCCTATAGCTGGGGAGTTGCTTTCTGTAGCATGAGCCTGGGGAGATGCTAGTCCGTAGTATTTGCACACTCATCAGCTTGCTTATATAGGTCTATTGTCATTAAGAATTACATTTCCCTTTAAACAGGTCTGTACATTGGTAGACATGTTCAGCTTTGGGTGATGAGGGTTAGCTTTCTTTCCTTCTGGATGAAGGCAAAAGACACGTGGCCTGGGTTGTAGCATCTATGCGACATGGAACATGACGGCAGGATGTGGCCGAACACTTTCTGTATAAAAACTTTTCAGGAAGTCTTGTTTGCAGTGTGTAGGTGTGGCTTGATTTCATCACATTAATACTTGGCTGACTTTTAAAGCTTCTCCTTTTCGCAGTGTGATGTTTTAAGGAGATCATCTTTATGTTTGTTCTTGTTTTCTTGCACATAGAAAATTTACACGAAGTTTATTGAAGTAGCGGAATTTTAATATTTTTCATTTGGGATTAATCATCATTTTCCTTCTGTTATCTTTTCATTTTTACTGTTTATTGAAATATGACATATGCATAAAAATGCATGTATTACAAGTGTAAAGCTGCATGAATTTTCACAAACTGAGCAACTTGCGTTACTGGAAAAAAAAAACCAAATCAGTGAGTGACATCTGCTCTTGAGCTCGCTGATACAGCCCCATTCCATGGTACTCAAGTTCATTTGAAAGACTCGCTGTGCCTTTGTTTCTGGCTCAGGAACCAGCACGGTGCAGTGGGCTTAACGCTGCTCAGGGCTGGCGTGCTTTATGGAGACACTCAGGGGTCCTGTGTCTGTGGCCCCTCCTCTGCTTGGCACCTCTTCTGCACAAAGGATGTCTCTCGTGACTTTCCTCCTGTGTTGGGATGTTCTGAGTGTCTGTGTTCCCTTGTCACTAATGCCTGCACATCACTGCCTAACTCTGCGTCAGCTTTCCCGGTAGTCATTTGACAGTATGGGTTTATGAGAAAGTCTTCAGCTCTTAAAGGTGCGTGCCCCTTCGAGCACCTGATACGTCGTGCGTCCGGTGTAGAACCCCAGGCTCAGCCTTGTCGGTTCACTGCCCAGCTGCCCAGCTGGTGGGCCACGGCGCCCTCTACCCTGTTCTGTTCTTGCACTGGCGCCCCTTAATTTGCTCCCATGCCTCTTCTTCCCTTCCGTGCAGCGGGCCAACTCCTTTTCTTTTGTTTTATACGTTCTTTACCTGTGTTAATACTTTTTTGTGGGTTAATACAGCTTTGATCAGATTACACTCATGCCTTGTTGAAATGCCATTCTGTCTCTTTAAGGCGGCTTTGCAGATCTTGTTCTAATGGATTATGTGTCAATTTTATGATCTAATTCTCAGTAGCCAGCCTGTATTTTCAGGTTGGTTTTTGATAACTTACATGTCTCAGGTGCCAAATAATATTTTATTAGGATAAAAGGAACATATAAATTCTTCAGAGGAGACTTTTTCCTGTTATTACATTCTAAAGGAAATTTACCACTGGAACCATGGGGCAATGTAATGTTCAAAGGCTGTCTTACAAAAGCAGAAAATGAGAAAAAGCAAAAGGCGCTGCAGGTCGATGCTACATAGCAGCTGGTTGGCCTACAGGAAGCTCCTCTGGCCAGAATAACGCTGTCTGCTCCTCCCAGGTTATTCTACGCCTAAGACTAGAGTTGGCGAGAAATACCTGGCACCTGACTTCCTGGTCCGTCCATAGGAAAAGCTCGGTCACCCCTGTTTTCGGGCGAACTCGGCACACTGTCTATCAGAGTGAGAGTGAGGTGGCTGAGTGATGAGCACAGCCCAGCAGCTGTTGGATTCTTATAAAACGTTTTCCTTCAGGGGTTGGCCACGGATTTGCTGTTTGCAAGTGTTTGGCCAGTTCCATTTGCAGGCATGAATGTGTGACAAATACATGCTGCTTCCAATGCCACCTTCTCGCCTCACTAGAAGGTGATGCCTCCTCTGGTTCAACTGAGAAAGAGTCGTTAGAAAGAATTTCCACCCTTCCCCACTGCTGTGGCATCAAGCGGCCTGTAGCTTTTGCTTTTGGTGCACTCCCCTTGTGTGGGGGGTATCGCTCCCTCTTGTCTCCCATCTGCACCCATGTGGTTGTCATAGCCTCCATCTCGAAGAAGCCAGCAAAGAAGACAGGACCGGTGTCTTTCCAGCCACTGCTTCATCTTCTGCTTCCTGTTGCAGCCAAGATGTGCAGAAGCTCCGCCTCCAGGTCTCCAGGGCTCTCTGGAACCTTCCACCGTCAGCCCTGTGGGGGAGGAAACATTTCTTCTCTACCCTTCCAGGTTCCTCTGGCCTAAGAATTACATTGACTCGGGGCAGATGAACAGGAGAAGAACACAATTTAACTTTGTTTGTACGGGAGCCCCATACAGATAGAAGCCCACAGGCAGTCGGGCAGTGGGGGCTTATGTGTCATCCTCAGCTAAGGAGAATGGGGGCGGGGCCTGGGGCTCCAGAGGGAAGGAAGGCAGTCCACGGGGAGATGGTAGGAACAAATGTTTGGTAAACCTGTGTTTGCCGTGCCATGCAGAGACAAAGGAACGCAGAGGGGACTCACAGGTCTTGCTAGGTTTCTCCTCAGTTCATGGCATGTGGCTCATAATCTCTGTATCTTTGCTAATGGCTCTCTATCGAAATTCTGGGCAGCTCAGGGAGAGGTAAAGAGAAACTTTCTGAGTCTTCTGTTTGTTGAGTCTGCACCCACACTGCTCTTCTTCAAGTCAGCTGTGTGTGAAGTGTGGAGGAAAGAGGCTGGGTGGCATTGCTTTGCATGAACAGTTTATTACCAGCGCCTGGCATTGGCAGAGGGCGTGGTGGCAAATGCACCCTGGACTTTTACTGATGTGGCGTCCCCAGGTGCAGATGTGGCAAGTCCTAGCTTCACTGTTGATTCGTTTGTGCCCTTGAACGTGTCTGTTAACGTTAAACTTGTTTCCCCACACATCCATGAGCCTAAGGTTCTGATGATCAAATTCACATCAATAGCTCTTTATCTCTGTCTGGCAGCTTCCAGTTCAGCTCACGAGTGATTGACTTAAACTCACAGGCGGCTCTTCCCTCGGAACCCGTTCTGCCTCTCAAGCTTCCAGTTCCAGTTAGCGGCACCAGTCCTTTCCTGGCTGCACAAACCAGAAACTGGTGCCTGTTCCCACTTGCCAAGCCCAGTTTTTCTTAAAGCCCTGTCGTTTTTTTTACTTCACGTATCTCTTTAGACTGTGACCCTCCATTTCAACCAAGTGGCCTCTGCCTTCGTTTGGATTCTGCCCATTTTTTAACTCGCCATGGCTGCCCACCCGGCCTCCCTGCTCTGGCCCCCAGTCCCCTGCCAGTGATCCTGCTGAAGCCCGCTGCGGCTTCTTGGTAATCAAGAAGAAAGGGGAAAAATAAACTGGATACTCAGCTTGAGAAACAATACGAGGAATAAGGGTAGGATTAAATAGAACCAACACAGAATAAATGAAGAGAAGCAGGTCAACAATAGAATTGGTAAATAGATGCAAGAGTTGGTTCTTTAAAGAGAGTAAAAGAGAGATAAACCTGCTAAGGCTAACGCACATAAGAGAGCAGATGCAAACGCACGTGGTGCGTGGCGGGATACGTTCACGGCAGAGGCCTTTAGAATAGGAGAGAACTGCGCAGGCGGCTCTGCCGATGTGGTCGAAATAGGAGGCAATGCAGAAGTGTCCAGGAAGATGATGCGGACGGAGCGGGCGAGATTCTGTCTTGTATTTCGAGACCAGTTCTGCGGTAGTCACCATTCCATTTTGCTTGTACGACCTAAGCAAGGAGGGAAGCGGAGGCTTTTCTTAGTTTCCTGGGAGATCTATACCATTTAAATACAGCTCGTTGGGTTGTTACTGTAGCACAATTCAAGCTATAGGGAGTTAAATATTTTTATATTGAAGAATGAATTTAATCTCCTGTTCCAGGCAACTGTAATTACAGTTCTTACAAACTTTTTTTATAACAGAGAAACACTGATGCCAGAACTGAATGCACTTGGCGGGCGGGGTGGGAAGGGAAGAAAGCTGTAACATAGTGATAAAAATCCTAACTAAAGCACTTGTAAACTGAAGCCAGCAAGCAATTAAAAGAATAATTTGCCTTGGTCAGTTAGTTTATTCTAGAAGTATAAAGATGGTTCAACTTTTTTAAAAAGTTGGATTAGTCACCTTGACAGGTCCAAGGAGAAAAATCATATGATTGTCTTAAAGGAATATCCAAAAGCACTTGATGAAGTCAGCCAGCTTCCCTGATTTGAAACTTTCAGTAAAACAGAGACTAGGAGAATCCTTCCTTTGTGTGGTAAAGCACACCAAACTAGACCCATAGCCACGTACAGAAGCTTCCCACTGGATGTTTATATAAATGTTAAATGAAAAAGCTTTATCATCAAAAGCTGAGGAAATTACGGGTCATCAAATAAAATGTTAATGTCAGGGATATGCAGGAGTGCCTTTTGTCACTAGTATCATTGAGCGCTCTTTTGGAGGTCTTATCCAGTACAATAAGATGCCAAATGAGCATAAATATTTAAAATACCTTGGTATAATTGCATGTAGATGATGTAATTACTCACTGAGTAATGAAGCCATTAATAGAGCGGTTGAGTCCAATGATGCGGGCAGATAAAATACTCAGCTCTAGTCGGTCAAGAAGACACGAGATGTGCAGGGTGCTTATCCCCACCTGGACCGCTCTCCCAGTCCTGCCACCTGTACATCCTTAACTGTGTTCGCCACACAGGCTCCGGAACCACATGGCCTGGACTCAAGTCCCACCTCCACTGCTCTGCCCGAGCAGGACCTCGGCAAGTGGCTTCGTCTCTCTGCCTCATTTTCCTTGGCTTTAAAGTGGGAGTTAGAAGGGCGCCAGTCTATACCAGGTGCGCCTGTGTCAGTGTTGGCTGATGTTATTGTCCTCAGGAACCTCCCCTGCCACCACCTGCCACGCAGGCCACTTCGGAGTATGCCCTGACTCATAGCTCTCACGCCGCTGTGATTTTACATCCTTTGTGTGACTCCGATTACTGTCATCTCCCCTGCACGGAACCATAATCTCTGCGTACAAGGATGGGCGTTTCTGGTTTCGACAGTCACTGAGGCTCAGGCAGTGACAGGAATAGAATACGTGCTCAACAAATAACGTATCAAGTCAACTATGATGATCGAGCAGTTTCTAAAATCGCAACAAACTTGAGTCTTTACATCCTGTATAAAAATTACAGAGTTTCAAATGGGTTCATAAAAGACTTGAACATCGATTAAATTCCATAAAGAAGTCAAGTATTTAATATATTTTCCAATAAAAGTCAGAGGGATATGATTTTTGTTTTGGAACCTTAACAAAATGGCTAAAGTTTACCTTGAAGGAAGAATATTTATCCAATTAGACAAGAAATTATTGAAAAAACATTGAAGAGGCTTTGCTTTGCATTTGTTGTACGAGTGTGCATTTTCTGTAAGGTCACAGTAATTGAAACTGTGACACCGAAGTCAGGATAAAAGCCAGAATAAACACCATGGGAAGGGGCCGGAAGGTTGAGAGACAGCAATAAAATGCATTCTTTTGTGGAGAATTGAAATTTTATTAAAAATATTTAAAATGATGTATAATCTCACCACTTTAAATACTGTAGAAGAAAATGTAATCATCTGTCAAAACATTTACATTTTATTGCTAAATTGGAAGGGCAGGTTACAAAACAATGTGTCTCGGTTCTCACAACCTGCTGATGACAAGAGTGATAGTCATACGTATCCTTATTTAAATCTCACATCCCATGGGTGAGGTGGATACTCCTATTGGTTCTGTTTTGCAAATAAAGAAACCGGAGGTTCGAGAGGCTGAGTCAGTGGCCATGAGCTAGTAAGAAGTACAGAGAAAAGGAATTCAGACCCAGGCCGTCTGATTTCAGAACTATCACCATAATTTGGTCTCTCAATTAGACGCCAAAACTTTCACCATGGGTCGCAGAGCATGTGGGCATTCTGAATGACTGTTATTCATGCTTGGGTTTTTTCCTCTATTTTCTGCAGTGAACATGAATTACTGTAACATTTAAAAGTAAGTGTTCAGGTAGAGATGGACAGTTGTCTCTCGGCTCTTCCAGAAGTCGGATATCATCTCAGAGATTCCTTAAAAAAGAGTCCAGGAATGCACCCCAGTGACTCTGTTGTAAAGCCGGCACTCAAAGTGGTCATTTGATAAGTGGTGCTGGCATAGCCGGCTATTTGGGGAATAATTAAGGAATTCTCTACATCTTATTTGGAATAGATTCAGAGGATTTAAAAATGAGCAAAGGATTTAATTGATGTACAAAAGAGGAGATACAAACGGCCAACAAACCAACAGTTCTCTCCGACTAGTGCTATTTTAAGACTGGGAAGACAAAGAAGAGCCAGCACCCTCCTCGAGGGAGGCAGACCGTCTGGGACGCTGCCAGTGCCCCTGGAATTACCACCACATCCCGGGAGGGAAAGGGAGCAACACCCAGGAAAGGCTTTAACGTTGTTCAGACCCTTTGCCTTGGAAATGGTATTTGTTAGAATTTAATTCCATTGCCTGATTGGATACATTTGTGACAGTGTAGGTCAAGGATACTCATTGAAACCCTTATATTAAGGAAAAAGGAAGGGGCATCTTAATTTTCCAGTGGTAGGAATGTGTTTAAGTTCCATGCAGCGAAATGCTATGCAGCTCCTTAAAATTCTATAGGTCACTTATTTACTGAAACTAAAATGAATGCCACAAAGCAGAGGGATTACTGGAATAGAATAAGGCACTGTAAATTCAATGCTTAGCACGGTGCTTAGCATATGGTGGGGGGGGGGGTCTCAAATGTTAGCTTTTTTACAGGGTCGGACAAACAGGTCATAAATTAACGTACTTCCTAAATGTCTCGCTCAAGCCGCTATCCTTCGACCCCTACCAACAGCCGTGACGTTTCCATTCCTGCCAGACCGAAGCCTCGCTCTTGTGTCCACGGCTTTCTCAGTCTTACTACTCACCTAACGGCCTCACTTTCTGTTTTCCGGCACCAGCTGCCGCCTGCAGCCGGGGTTGTCGCTCACTGCCCCTCCGTGTTTTCTTGCCGTTGAACTTGCGTGCACTTCACTCGTTCCACCCGGCATGTGCGTTCCCTCTCTGCAGCCCAGTCTGACCTTCCGTCCCGCTCAGCCCTGCTTGTCCTTGTGAATGGAACGTTCCTGCTGCAGCGACGGCCCACCAGTCAGGGCTCCTTGGACGCGTCCTGTCCTCATTCCTGTCGTCACGAGGCACACACGTGAGAATTCGGCTGAACCGGTTCATGTGACTCCTCGAGCATATTTGATGCTCATTTAGGACCACTGAGTTAGAGCCTATCTTTTCAAACAGC
>PVKM010025608.1:0-19860 GCA_004027735.1 Carollia perspicillata | reverse complement strand
CAATTGAGTACCCTTTTAGGGAAAGTCTAAAGAAAAATCTCTTTTATTTGACTTCTAATAAAAGGCCCAAGTAAGGCTTAAAGCAGAACCCACTTACGAGATCTGCATTTTTTTAAATGAATTGAGATATGCCATTGATATGGTGATACCCTCCACACCAGAAACTGGAGGACAGGCCTCACAACGACTCACACATTCATTCATCACCAGCCACGCAGGCAGCGAACACCACGCTGTGCCAGGCACACAGCAGAGACTTCTTCCCAGACATGTTTTCATCTTGTCCCTGATTACCATCGTCTTGCAACTATTTCTCTTTCGTTGACCCTAATGATGATGATTTTGATTCCAAATCACTAAGAGAAAGGTCACCAAATGCAAAAAAGCCTATCACATGAGTTCCCTCCAGAGAGCCGAGGATTAGAGGCAGAATGGAGGGTCTACAGATGCTCTGTGGTGGAGAGAAAATACCCTCCCAGGTGCCCACAGGTGCCACACACGAGGGTATGGCAGAGGACAGTATATTAGGGGGGAGCCTGCCACGCCCCACTCTGATCTGGACCTTGACAAAACCATCCTGCAGCCCCGAGGAGTCTCTCAGCAGCTTTGTAGTGTCTGAAAGATGTCCTATTTTTAAGCTGGGCTTTGACAAAAAGACAGGATGAAGGAAATATCCTTAAATTACATGACTCCGTGTCACCAATAGTGAAAATGGCTCCTGCCTTTCCTGTTGGACTTTGATTCACTCAGAAGCGAAGAGAAGCTCCTTCTTATGTCAACAGAAAGACAAGGAAGTAAAAAGACCAGAACAATAATGGAGGTGACACTGCTTATTTAAAAAAAAAATCATATACTGGAAGGCCAAGGAATCAAACCTCCTCTACTATCGCCCTTTTTCCTTGAATGATTTTCATATACATGCAAAAAGTGTGATGTCTGCATATATCTGTGTATGTGGAAGCCCACTGACAAAATAATTAGTAAATCCATTTATATATATGATTTGCTCTGGTTCTGTATGAAAATCAATCATGTATTGGTTTGAGAAAGCTTCAGTCGCCTCCTCTACAAAATGGGGAGATCCATCCAGGCTACCTCTGAGGGGTTCTTCATCTCTAAAACTCAGCCTTTCAGGCACCTGTTCTCTCGAATCCTTTCTGAATGAGACCTACCCATAAGTGAGCACTGATGTATGCCCTGCACCGACCTAAGCTTTTCATGTGCCTTATCAATGGAATCCTCACAGCAAGCCTCAGAGATGGTATCATCCCCATTGTACAGATGAGGAAACACTATCCGACTGGTTAAGAAACTAGCTAGACAACAAACAACAAGTGTTGGAGAGGTTGTGGAGAGAAGGGGACCCTAGTGCACTGTTGGTGGGATTGCAGACTGGTACATCCACTGTGGAAAACAGTATGGAATTTTCTCAGAAAACTAAATATGGAACTGCCTTTTGACCCAGCAATTCCACTGCTAGAATTATATCCCAAAAACCCTGAAACACCAATCCAAAAGAACCTGTGCACCCCAATGTTCATAGCAGCACCATTTACAATAGCCAAGTGTTGGAAGCAACCTAGATGCCCATCAGTAAATGAATGGATCAAAAACTATGGTACATATACGCAATGGAATTCTATGTGGCAGAAAGAAAAAAGGAGCTCCTACCCTGTGCAACAGCATGGATGGAACTGGAAAGCATTATGCTGAGTGAAATAAGCCAGGCAGTGAAAGACAAATACCATATGATCTCACCTTTAACAGGAACCTAAGCAACTAAACAAACAAGCAAGCAAAATATAACTGAAGACATTGAAATAGAAAACAGGCTGACAATAACCAGAGGGGAGGGAATTTCAGGGGAAAAGGGGAAGGGGTCACAGGAACAAGTATAAAGGACACATGGACAAAAACTAAGGGGGTTGGAAATGGGAGGGAGGTGGGGAGCACTGGGGGGGTGAACTGGGATGGGAGTAAAAGACAGAAAACTATACTTGAACAACAATTAAATTTTTTTAAAAAACGAAACTAGCTAGAAATGGACTGAGCTGGTAATCAAACTGGGGCACATCTTCCCTCCAGAGATCTATAGCTACAGTTTCTTTATAACTAAATGAGCCCACAGGGAATACATATACACAGAGTGGAGACAGACCTGCGGCTGACAGGCCAAAGAAAAGGACCCTGGTATAGAGACCTACCACCAGCTGGATGGCTTTGGCCAAGTTTTTTGGCTCTGGCAGGCTGCTTGACATCATCTGTAAAGATGTCAACAACCTGGGTAACTAGGTTATCTTTAAGGCTCACATTCCACAAATTGATGGTCAAATTTTTCAGTCATTCTTTATACCTTCTTCCATTCATTGATGTGCCTGGTAAGTATGGAGTGTTCCCACTCTGTGTTAGGCACTGAGAATACAGTAGGGAACAGGCAGCTCACCACGGAGGTTATATTCTAGCAAGAGACATAGACTACACACAAGCAAACAAAGACATAATCTGGGTCATATTGGCTCGGGGTGCTATAAATACAAGTGCTCCATGTAATCTAAGCATCAATGCTAGAGAGGCAGCCTAAGACTCTAGAAACCCCCAATCTAATTAATGTTAATAGAAAACTAAAAAAAAAAAAAGGAGTTAAAGTAGTGTAAGTCCATTTTGTTGATTAAAAATATGAGATGCCATAAAGTATAATCAATTATTTGGAGTAATACAGATCTGATGTCAGACCCACTTACCATGTGACCTAAATGGCTTTAAATGAACCACTTCTCTCTAAACCTCATTTTTCACACTTTTAAATGGGGCTAAAACTACTTGTCCTTCCTGCCTTACAGGTAAACAAATAAAAAACCGAATGGGAAAGACTTGGTCGACTGGAAAGACCGCACATAAGTAAGTTTACTTAACTGCACAGGCATGAACACAAAGAGAAGGCACGCAGAGGCTCAACAGCCAAGCCTGCGCTTTGGCTCCTGACATGTGACATTCTGACAAGTCACGGTAATCTCTTAGCTTCGATGCTAATGATCTTATTAGGTGAAATCTCCAAGCCTTTAGATGATCTTCCTAGGCTGCCTGAACTAACCAGTGCAAATGTTGCATCTTTCTAGACTCGAGGAAATTGGAGAAGTACAAGACTACAAGTTTGCTCACAACGAATTCTCCAGAGACACTTTTTTTCCACCCAAACCTCCCGATAACCTCACAGTCAGCCTGGCCCCAGTGAATATTTAAAAAAAAAAAAAAAACAGTTAACACAAAAAGGAAACGATGCACATGTGTAGAATGACTGGGAAGGCTTTATTCTGTGCAGGTATTTCAATGTGAATACACTTTGCCATTAAACAAAGACCTAAATTAACTCCACAGTAACTGTGGGTTGGGACTTCCTGATGCTAACTAACCACAAGGCTGATCCCAGGTGGCTCTGCCCAGCAGGTCAGGCCTTCCACCCATGATGTAAAGAAGTGAACCACGGTTTATGTTAACAGGAAAAGGGTGAACAATTATATTTGAGGCTGAAGATCAGTGGGTATGAGGGGAAGTCTGCTCTTCCGTTGTTTCTGCCCATGATTTAGGGAGCCCAGGCCTCTTTCTATGCCCTCGCCACCAATAGAGAGAGGTTTGGCGGAAATTCTCCAACCTGACATTGATGAGAAGGTTTCCACCTGCACTTTCAGGGCCCTGAATAATATGAGGGCCACTTATGGGAACGAGTATATTTTTATTCAAATCAAAAATACTGATACTAAGTGGTATAGTATTCAGTTCATACCAAGGATTGCATACGGCATATGTCCCGAAAACAGGAAAGAAATATCAATGGGCTGAAATATATAGAAAGAATATACCCCTTAAAAATAGTTCTCTTGTTACATATTTGAATAATTTTTAAGTCTCTCATATGACAAGGTACTTTCTCAATTACCTTATGTTAAATTAAGTGCTGTCTGAAGCATAGAACGACCATGATTGACGGTGGTTTGAGATGTTTAGAGAGGTCAGCTGAAGAAGTTAGTCAAAACAAAACGGAAGAATAGAAAATTAACATAAATGTAGTAATTTCTCCTAGGACAATGCCTTCCTGCCATTACAAGCATTCCTCAACATAAGCCTTTCAAAGATCAGTTTTTTAAACATTGCTGAAAGTGGTTATGTTTGGAAATTTCAATAAAGCGAATAGTAACTTATAGCTTTGCACAAAATTTCCAACGAAAGCATCACGCATAGATTCAGTAAGAGCTGTGTCACCAACAGTCTAGAAGAGAACAGATGGGGTTAAAAGTGGTTCTGGTTTTGATTTTTTTAAAAATGCTGATGGTCAATACGGCTATAAAGTTTAAGCCTAAAAGTGGAAAAATGATCCAGCTGACCCTTGAACGACGTGGGGGTTAGAGGTGCCAATCCTCTGCACCGTCTAAACTCTGAGTATAACTTAGGTTGGCCCTCCGCATATGTGGATTCCCAACAGTTGGTCTTTGAAAACACAACACGGATTTGAGCTACACGAGTCCACTTACACTGGGAATCCGCACATACTGAATCCTCCAAGTTCAAGCCCGTGTTGTTCAAGGGTCAACTGTATTTGGAAGTAATGTAAATTATGTATGTGATTTTAGATGTAGGTAAAATAATATGTGAAATATTGAAGTAGATGTTTGATAATGCATTATTATCTATAAATATGTGTATATGGTTAACATGGCCCTAAAACGCAAACACTTTTCATACGTGATGTTAAAAGGTCTACGAGAGGAAAGATGTGGCAATCCCGTGATAGGGGAGTGAGTGAGTAAATGATAACATAGCCATAAAATGGACTACTACCACCTACTGAAATGTACTTAGGAAGAATTTGAACTAACAGATGAACTGTTTCTTTTACAATTTAAATTACAAAGCGGGATGCAAAATCATATAAACATATTGTGATTCACTCTGATAAAAAGACATGAGAGTACACAATGAAAAATATGTTAGATATTCTTTAAAATTCTTAAGAGAAGCACTAAAAACATTAACAATGATTTTCTTGAGGGATGGAGTAATGAATCCGTTCAGACCTTTCTGTAGTTTTAACAGTTTCCATATAAACATGCAGTATGTTCATAAGGGTATGACTTGGTTAAAACAGGTAGCTCCAGATGTGCCAGACCTGACATGTCCTAGAAATACCCACACTCTACCATCCAGTTGGAGGGAGTCGGTAAATTCCAAAAATGAATGAGTTAAAATAAAGTAGCACCCCCAGAGGTTTACCACTGGGCCAACTCGCGTCTCCCTCAACGGCACCCAAATCCTGGCTCCTCTGCTTATGAACTACTTATCCACGAAAGAGTCATTTCATCTTCGGAAGTTTTCTTGTCTTTACAATGGGCTGATGATAATACAGCCAGCGACACACAGATTCTCAGGGGAGACATGTTTTACATCTAGTAACGCACAGAGGAAGAAGACTGAGAGAGAAGAGGGCGTGAAAGGAAGTGGGGGCCAGGAGGGCACGAGAGGGTAAAAGTCCAGAAAGACTGCTGCAAGCCCACTGGGGCGGGAATCCGCGGCGGAGGGGAGAGAAAGGGAGCTCAGCACTCTAGCGGGAAATGCTGGCCTCCAGCGGAGGGGGGTTCAGGGAACAACCGAAATGTACCTGCCAACTGTTATCCTCTTGGACTTAGGTTTCAGACGTGGTGAACATTCTAGACGGTTTTCATCTTTGTTACAGTAGGTACAGTACTGCCTCACAGAGCAGGAGGCAAATCGACGGAATTTACGGACCCCCAGAGGTGGTTCAGGCTGTAAGCAAAGGGCTCCACGCTGCGGCCGAACGCGCTGTTTGGGAGCTGGGCCCAAGGTCTGAGACACCAGTCAGCCCTCAGGGTTGGGTACGCTCACGCAGCTGGGGACGGCTGATGAATCCCAACCAATGTGGCCAGCAAAGAACGTGCATATAGGACTAATGACCCTGGGTTGCAGGCTTTCAGGAAACATGAGCTAAGAACCCAAATTCAAGGTGTTTATGCTTTAACAAGAAAACAAGGATATATCTCATTATACGGTTATGCTGAGGTGTAAAATAATTACCAAAGACTAAAACTGATTCAAATTGATAACTCCCTGGTGTTGATGACACATTTTTAAGTGAAAAACAAATTCATATGCAAGGTATCACCCTATTTTGGCAATGAGACAGATGTATGCATAGGAAAAGACAAGATATATGCCATTGAAAATAATACTAACATCTAATGTTCACCGAGTGTTCCTGTGTAAAGACTGGTAGAAATGTGGGAAATTTTACTATGTTAATTATTTTCTATGGATGCTTTCTAACTTATCTAAAATCAGTATGTACTACTTTGCCATAAAGGGAAAAAAACCAAAGTTTTATTGTTCTAGTGGGTGCCACATCACTCAGTTAAAAATGAACAGAAAGACCAGCATCCAAACCACTGCACACACGAACAAATGAAATAGAAAATAATCCTCCACCGAACACTTGGAATAAATCTTAGGAGAGACATAAAGAAATTTAGTTGAGGCTCCCTCCCAACCGCCATCCGGAGGATATCAGACAGACAGACAGACAACAGGGTGGTGATGGCCAGAGGGAAGGCGGGGTGGGCACAGGGCGGGGGAAATGGGGACATCTATAATAGTGTCAACAATAAAACAAAGTTAAATAGAGAGAGAGAGTTTAAAAACTGAAGGGTTAATTTATCATGATACCGGGTAGAAATCAAAAATGAAAGCCCTGAGAACCTCCAAACAGTTTATTGGCTTAGAAAACCAAATCATGTTATATCATACTAAACAGATTAGAGGTATTGTATTACGTTGGCAAGAATACATATAAAGCTCAGTTTCTACCTTTATTGTTAATAGCTTTCTAATCCCTGACCAGAAATTTATAGTTTAGAAATGGCAACACATCTTCAAGATTAAAGCCATGTGACAAATAGTTCGTGTCCCTTAATAACCAAATCGCATGCCTTAGATTGGGGAAGCTTATCTGCCTGTCCTTCTATACGGTTCCGTGGGTAGGAAATACTTTATATCCCTATTACATGAATGATGAATGGGACCGTTGGTTATGGTCTGTTATTTGCTTGGCTGTAGTCAATATGTTTTCTTTGGACAGGGATTTCTGTGATTTATCTCTCTCCCAGCCTTATCACTTATTAACTCTGGGGAGACAGGAAAAAGCCAAGGTTGTATATAAGGCCTCGTGGCCATTTAGACCTTTCATGTCAGTGAAAATATCCCTTTTAATGATCCTGTTACACTAGCTACTCAAGTCCTGATTACACTCCACTCCAAATAGGAAATAAAGGTTGTATTTCTTGGAAAGTGTGTGCATAAAATATGCAAAATAATATGCCTCCTTGAGACTAGCTTTATTCTTTGCAGAAACGGTTTTCATTTCACAGATGCCACCACAGTACAATGGGTGCCTTCCGTGAGTCTTGTTGTCCCCGTCACGGCACCAATGGTGTTCACCTTTGCAAAGGGCGGGCGGTTCAGGATCACCAATGACATTGGCCTGCATCACATGGGCAGGGCTCACATTTTGTGAGAAAATCCCCCTCAGCAGAGAAAAGGCTCGGGACCCACGCGCTGAATCACGAAAGCAAACAGAAGAAACCTTCCCTCTGCCTCGAATTCTTTTCTCTCTGTGTAAAGGGCTCATTTGGGACAATATTCAAGACCTGTGGACAGGAGCAGCCTGTTGATTTTTCTCTCTGCCCGGGTCTTTTCCAAAGAGGACACTCCCGAGGCAGAACCGTTCGGCAGGGGCTCACGACACAGCCCTCTTTCGGCCGATTCCTGAGTGGAGACGATCTGAGGGAAAAGAACACACTCTCCTGCCTCCTTTTCCCCCATCCTCCCCGAGTTTGCTTAGTTCCGTCTCTACAGCAATTAATGCATGTGTAGAATATTACCCCTTGCAAAGCACGTTCATGTCCACTTCTCTCATCGCTGTAAGACTCTGGGAGTCTTCATAGCAGGGAAGGAACGGCCCTGCCACCTATTGAGCTGAGGAAGCCAAGACTCTGGCAGCCTGAGCCTGCTGTCTCCCTCACCCCCACATCCAGCCAACCCACCTCCACGTCCCGTCCACTTTCCTCTTAAATACCTCCTGAGTCCTCTCACTGGATTCTGCCTCCAGCCATGACCACCCAAGTTCCTGCCCCAGACAAGCGCAATGACTTCCTAAACGATCCACCAACATCTGGTCTGGTTCCCTGTGCTCCACCCAGCTGCCGTTTTCTCCCACAAATAAAGATAAGATCGCGTCCCCCTTTTGTATCTGACACGTCAAGGACTGGTCCGTTGCTCTTAAGATGCCAACTCAAGAAACTCCTCCCTGGGGCCTACAAGGCTTTGCCCTGGCTTGTCCTGGCTTGTCCCCACCCACTTCTCCAGCCTTCTCTTCCTCTCTCTTGGTTTTTCAGCCTGCCTGGAATTTTTACAACGTTCCAAGATGCCCCATTTCCTCCCATTCAATGCCTCCTTACAGGCTCTTCTCTGCTGGGCCACACATTCTCTTTCCCCAACCCCACCCTCCCCGACCCTACCCCACCCTACTCCACCCTTCTCTGATTGCCAGGGTAACTCTTAGTCATCCTTCAGACCTGCGCTCACACACCTTTCCCGAGAGAAAATATCTCTGTCTGATCAGTTGGAGTCCCCTGGTACATGCTTGCCCGACACTCTGTTCCTAATTCTCTGAGAACTTAACAGGTTAGAAATAGTAAGCTTGTGAACGTTTGTGTTCCCTCTTAGAGTATAAGATCAATAAAAACAGGGACTGTGTCTGGTTTTGCTCAATACCATTTTAGAACGTTTTCTAGAACTGGTTTAAAACGCTGCCTACACTAGAACAGGCAATCCACAAATATTTTTTGAGATGAGTGAATGAAGTAACAAAAGGAAGCAGTGAAACAGAATTAGAACCCAGAATTAGAGTCTTCTGATTCCTACTCTAAGGCCTAGAAAGAAGCAATCTCTTTACTCGCATGAAAGCTGGGACATATACGATACCAATAAAAATGTATTCTAGGGACCAAATCGTTGGATTTTCAAGAGAAGCGTTCCATTGCCTGCTTCTTTCTGTTCGAGTTTCCTTTTAGGGAGCGCTCGTACCATGCCAGGAACTATGAGGGGTTCACCGCTTACTTTGGCCTCCTTCCTCCCTACCTGAAGGTACTGTTAAAACATTATTTTACTGATTTGAAAAAGAAGAAGAAGAATATTCATAATAGAGAGCCACTCCCATTTTTTCTTTAGCAGCAACCCCAACTACTGGGTTCTCTCCAAGTAAAACTTCAAGTGAAAAGGGGTAGATTCTTAATTAATAGATTCTTAATTAACAGCTTGAATTTACATTCTGTGTCATCCAGAGCTGAAAGACCCCCGAGGACCCACCGATCCTGGGCAGTACGTGGATGAGTTATCAGAGCACACCTACTGTCAGGAAGACACTCAGTAAGCTGCTTCGCCTCAGTGGGGGAAGTAGTACAAGGCCGGGGAGAGCCAGCCCCTCCTTCAGGGAGCTTGTGGACTGTGACGTGTCTACCTAAGGCCGGCTCAGGAGAGCGAAGGGCATAAGGAAGTGAAGGGGTGAGTGGTCTAGGCACATGCGACAAAGGAGACCCAAGGACACAGATTCTTCCAATGGACCAAGATGAGCCACAGGGAACATCCAAGTCCCCCAGGCCGACCGGCTCCCTTTTCAATGAAGAAACGGGAGGCTGCAGCCTGTGAGTGACCCGTGCTCCGTCTCGCAGGCAGTGAGCAGCAGAGCTGGAGCCAGAGCACAGACCTGCCTGTTCCCAGCCCAGGGCTCTGCCCACTACCCCACAGTGGCCGGAGAACCAACCCTTGGGAGGGCAAGTGGAGCATGAGCTGGGTCTTACAGGGGAATTATCGTGTCCACAGTGGCCTCATATGAAGTGAGTGGAGGCTGGTTAGGGAAGGGCTGAGACGGCACCAGGCCCAGAGCTCTATGAGCTGCGCACGCCAAGCCGCGGGGTCTGCGCTATGTGTTTCGCACAGCGAGCAAACGGGGAAGGTTTCTCGGCAGAGTAATGTTAGGAAAGTGGCTTTTTGGAAGCTTATCCTGGCAATGACGCAACGACCTAATGTACGAAGAGGCTGAGGAACATGAGGTTCATTAGGTGCAAACCCTCCACTTTTCACCTAAAACTGATGATTGTTTATCCCCAGCCTTCATTGCGGAGGAGGTTTCCAAGAACTCCAAACAGAGCTTTCTGGCTTGAAACCTCTTGAACGTGGAGTTGAACCTGATTACAATTTAAACACCTTTAAGGAAGCTGGGTATAGACTGAATGGATCCGTGTTGCTAAGATCTCCAGAGGCGTGGCTGGAATGTGGGGTGAAAACCAGAAGAGATATGTGTTTGTTTCTGAAAAATCAAGACCAGAGAACTTTATGAATCAGGACTGCCTTGTTATAATAGTCGTTATTTAAGGCCATTCCTGAGAAAATATTGGGTATATCAAAATTGTTGCATTCACATTTATCAATCTTGTGCTTACTACCTTATTGATACTTTGCTCTTTTCTGTTTTGGTTTGGTGTTAACTTTTTAATTTACTGATGGCTGCAGTTGCGTTACTAAAATTCCTAAAGGCTATTTCTCAGACGTCTAGGGAAATTCTAGAAAAGATAAACGACATATGTAAAGTATTTATACTATGGTGGGGACTTGGCAACGAATGAATAAATGAATAAGAATGGCCATCAGTTATTAATGCAGACTGCCGATATCTGCCTGGGTGCTCATGCTGGTGCTTTACATACATTTCCCTGATACGAAAAGCAACCCCAGCAAGGCATTATTCCCTTGTAAAGGTGAGGCGACTGTGGTTCAGAGCTGTCACACACTGTCCCCCGAATAACCTCTCTAGTAAGCAGGAGAGCTGAGAGTTGGACCTCCACGTGTCACCCCTTGAACCCAAGGACCCATCACTATGCTACACCATCTCCTTGGAAGTGAGGAAGGAAAGAATTGGGGGGTGGAGGCAGGTAACAAAAAGGGGGAAAGATGAGGGGAGGACAGGAGGGAGGGGAAAAATGAAAACAGAGAAAAGGGGAGAAAAAAGGAATCCTTGAAAGACATGGTGCTTGTCTTCAGGTTTCACAGCAGATTCAGCTAAAACGGCCCCTAATACGTGCAAAGTTATTTTGGGCATGGGGTACAAACAGGAAGTATTTCCAGGAAGGGTTATTTTCAAAGTCAATTCTGAGACTAATATACAGGGATTTGGTTTAGTCCTTCTATGGGGACAGTACGCTTGGTGAACAGTGTTTAGAATGGGGCAACCTGGAAGCTGACATGACCCGAAGTGACCTAAGCAAACATCTGAGCCGTTAGATGGCCATCCCTTGGGGCCCTCTCCAGCTTGGCGAGGGGGGACACGGGACGGGAGGAGCAGGCAGCATACGGCTCTCCGTGAATACCTAAGCTGGGCAAAGGTCGTCCTGGTGGCCCATTCGTCTGGTTGAATTTTCCCTAAAGGTAGCAGCCTCTCCAATGGAGAAACAACTAGAATGAAGTAAAAGCTGCATTTGGATTTGGCCACTTCTTAACAGGAAAACCAATTCTAAGAACTTTGAAGAGGCAGCTAACGGCTCCTAAGAGTCTTTTATCAGCTCCAAAGATTACTTAACGCTTAGCAGGAGAGATTACAATTCTAAAAGATCCAAGACTCTTAAAGACATCACAGTTGCAGGAAAGCAAGCTGGGGGGATAACAAAGGTGCTGTGGAGACCCCCTTCCACGGCACTGAAGGTTTATGGTGGGTTTGCTTCCTCCTGGACGGGCGACCCAGAAATCCATTTAGAGGGCTTTGAAAACAGTCCAGACATCTCGGAAAGGGTATTTGTTTCCTTCTATTAGAAAACATTTAGAATTTCAAGTTGCCTAGCCCTGGGTTGCCATAAGAATAACTGGCCACAATAAATAAGATCCCGGCAGTGCTGTTGAGCTTTTGTGGTCTGATCAAGTTGGGACTCACTCAGCTCCCTGCTCTGGTGGGCCGGACCCCAGAGACCCGCACATCTGGCCGAGAGGCATTCCTGCCCTGGTCCGAGAAGCGAGGACGGAGAGCTGCACTCACGCCCCTCCCAAGTGGGGCCAGCTTGCAGGCAATCTGTGCTTAGTCGAATTCTCCCCTCCCTCCCCCAAAAGTCTGCCTTTATTTGCATAGATTAGGGCATGCTGTTCCTGGCTCAGTTGTTGGTGGCTGGTTTGTTTGGGTTTTTTTTTTACGATTATGGATTTTTAGAGACTTCCACATATACACACCCACCACACTCTCTCACACACACTCAGAAAACAGCAACAGTGCCTTAGTTTAGATTGTTATTTTTCAGTCTGAGGATCTTTCTTTCTTTCTTTTAAAGAGAAGAATTCCAAGTGACATTCCATTAAGAAACAAGAGGCCTGGCTCCCCCTCAAGAAAACCACCCCTCACATCTTGAAATGCTGTGGATGTTGAAGAAAATGAAGTGTGAGCTTCTGTGGGTGGACAGGCGAGGAGGGCTGCCCGTCTGCCCTTTACAACCGGTCTGGATGCCTTTGCTAGTAGCCGGTGGCCAGCAGAGAGGTGAACTGCGTGAGTCGCAGGAGCTGGCGGCAGCACCGGCCACGAACAAGTGACCCTCAATGAGGGCATTTAATGCTAATGATCAAGAGTCCCATGTGCAGTTCACCATGGGACAGAGATTCCCTTTTGCTAAAATGACATTATGTCACGGGGACTGTTAACAGCCAACTACATCACTGGGGAAGTTTTCATGCCAATTTCTTCAAATTTTTCTTTTTTTTAATGCTTGTTTATTCTGTGACAGCTGTCCCAACGTTTCCCCTTCAGGTCCCCAACCCAGTCCACCCCACCAACCCCGCTCCCACAATCAACCCCCACGCCGTTTTCCATGTTCACGGGTCACTTGTACATGTTCTTTGACTAATTCCTCCCCCGCCACATTTTTCTTCTTTCAACATGGGGAGAGAGGTTAGACTCTCTCCTAGAATAGTCCAAAACTAACTCTTCTAGTCTGTTGCCCAGTCTGAGGACAAGTCAGAAGTATTTTTCTCCCATAAATTTCCTGCACACTTACAAGTAAGTGTGCATGCACACCAAGGATTTTTCTCTTATTCTCAACTGCTTCGCTAGATTTGCAAATCTGCCACATCTACCTTCGATCTTCATTCCCTTGTGCTGCAGGTTTTCCGAGATGTGATTTTTAAATTGATGGCAATTTTTTTAATGGTTAAAAAAAATTCCAAATAATGACGGGTCCCAAGCTATTTTCTTTTGAGAAGTTAAGTAATTTAATGGGGATGATTTAAAAAAAAAAAAAAAAACTTTTATGGCCAGGTGGCTCGAGGGGATATTTTGTTGAACACTGATTAAAAATAATTTCTTCTAAATGAGACCTAACCACAAAATGGAACCATTAATGGGCAGGGACGTTGTCACCAAGGCGGAATCATGCCTGATTGCCTCGCGTACCTCCCACCCCACAACATTTTCTTCTTCTTTTTCTTCTCCTTTTCTTGTTCTTAATAGCAGAGTAAATAAGCAGCCAGCGAGGCCTAAATGTTTTCAGCCAAAAACAGAGTCCAAACTCCTCAGAGAAAACATTTGGCCTCTGTGGTTTTGTAATATGTTCCAGAACACCAAGTTCAGTGAGGAACATTGTGAAAAACTCCCATCCCTCGGAATGATGGGGGGGAATGGTACAGTATCAGAAGTTTCAATTGGTCCTTTTCCTGCAGGCCCATAATGAGGCTTGTAAAAAAAAAAAAAATAAGTGCTATGTGGAAGTTCTCATGGGAAAAATGAATGGCAAGAAATCCTAGCTTTAAAAGAAACAGCTAATCTGCTAGTTTGATTGTTCTTCAAAACTTACGCTGAACCAATGAGCCTAATTAAAAACACTTGGCCTACTTCTATAAAGCATCATAGCTTTCTCTATGCTTGGTTTGTACACACCACACAACTCCAGATAGACTATTATTTTTTCAAGTGCTCACTAACAAAGTGCTGACTTTGTTGAGATGGCTGAGCTAATTTCTTGAACTCAGTGTGAAACCTTAGCTAAACAAAATTGTGGTAATTTTCCTTAATTTGTAAAAGTGATTGGAGTGCAAACAAAATTTTCCTCTTGGGTCAATCCTATAATTTTCAATTAACTAAAACTAATCGTCAAGCAGGCACCAAACCTGCATTTTGTTTAAAGGGCTGGGAGGCATTTCCAAGGGTCAGGATGCATTAATTGTTTTTATAATTTTGAGAGAGAGAGAGACTAAAAAGCATGGTTGGTTTTGTTCCTAGCATTAAAATACAAAAGGGAAGATGCTTTGAGGTAAAATGTCACAGCAAAACAAGAGCTGTTCTACTGAATTGTATGCTTATAAGTAGGACATGTTAAGAGACGTCTCTTTACCGCCCTGGTCCTTTACTGAATGAAATGTGGGGCCAGTTCCTGGAGACACACTCTGCAGGGATGATGGCTACCAAGCAGAGGGCCTAGCCCATCACTGGTCCCACTGTGGTCCTTGCACCAGCAGCTGCCTCACCTAGCAGCTGGTTAGCAATGCAGGTTCTCGGGCCCCACGTAGCACTACTGAATCAAAATCTGCACTCTAAATAGGTCCCTGGGTATTTGGTTGGCACATTACAATCTGAAGATCTCCTAAAGTAAACATTGGACACTCGGACTGTGAGCTTGATGTACTTCCACAGAGAACCTGCCTGCTCTCTCCATCAGTGGGAGGGAACTCACGTTCGCCCTGTGACCTAGCTGCTTACCACAGGCAGGTCCATGTGCTAACCCCGCAGCTTACAGGGGGAGATAGCACCAACCCAGAATTAAATATGAAAACTGCCAATTGTCTATAATACAAAAGCTATGACCAGGTTGGAAGAAAGTCACACTGTTCATTAAAGCACATCCGTACTCTATAAAGCAAACAAATACAGAGAGACTCAAGACTGGCTAGGGCCCTTTCCCCTTCCATTATTTCTCGTGCTGCTTCTTTAGGAATCCAACCAATTATTTTGACTGATCCTATCATTCAACATGGACGACCAGATGAGTAATAATAATAATAGTAATAGTAATAATAATAGCAGCAATTCATTTGGTCATATAAATGGTGAAATAGAGAAAGAAAGCAGGTCTCAACAGAAACCAGATTTAAATATAAAACACCAGATCAAGTCAAAGACGCCCAAGGCCAAGCAGCTCTGCCTTCACCGCCTGCAGGGTTCTTACCTGTGTAAATGAATCTTCCCGGAGTCCCTTTGCAGAACTGTTTGGACTTGTAGGACAATGTGACTTCCACCACACCAGGGATGTGCCGAGGAGGGGTCTGCACCCGGATGGCATGAGGAGTGATCAACTACGAGAGACATTCGGAAGAAAACAATTGTCATTGCAATATGTGAAGGACTCCTTTTGCAACTCTCCCATCAGCTCTCAGCCAACAAAGCTTTAAGACACATAATTAACCTGTCAGTGTTTAAAGACAACCTCCATGGAACCTGTATGAGAGACGCCGACGACAGGCAGTATTTACGAGCGCTCTGAGCACAGCCATAACAACTTTATCAGAGCCTTCCTACGCGGCAGGCTCTCTGCTTCCTGGTTTGGAGAGGGAACCTGGCCTAATGAAATGATTTATCTACTACAGGATATCCTTTGGAAAATCTCTGTTTGAAGCAGACACCCCACTCCGAACTGAGCTGTGCCATGCCTCTCCAGAAGCTGGTGGGCCTGGTGTTTGAACTGAGCCCTTAAACATGTGGAAAACACAGAGGTAGGAAATCACCGGGCCAAGGCGCTCTGATTAGCTGCAGAGCATATGAAATGCCCCTAAAGACCATTTGGTGCATTAACTACCAGAGGCACAATCAAAGGGCTTTAACCTGCCTCCCTGGAATCG
Source organism: Carollia perspicillata (assembly GCA_004027735.1). Taxonomy (NCBI): domain Eukaryota; kingdom Metazoa; phylum Chordata; class Mammalia; order Chiroptera; family Phyllostomidae; genus Carollia; species Carollia perspicillata. The sequence continues at coordinate 3,879 of PVKM010025608.1, read as the reverse complement.
CTTATGGATCTGGCAGAACTAAGGACTGTCCATAAAAGGGAAATGGGAGGTTTGGGGAGGGGGCTGCGGAGGGATCGCTGGTCCATTACACAATGCCACGTGCACAGTGCGAAAGCTCATTTCTGAACCCTGTTGGCAATCAGATTACACCGCGAAGCAGAATTTATTTTTTATTACGCTTATCTTTGTTTATATAACTAAAATGTTATTAGTAGCCATAAAACTGGCATTATCTGGCTCTTTGAAAAATCCAGCCCTGGTATCTGCCTGGCTGACCTCTGAGGGTGCTGGATTCTATGCGTTCTCTCTCTGTGGCGTCTGCAGTTGCCCACGACTGGACTTCTATCACGTTCACTGAGCTCAATACTTGTGGTACTGACTCAGTACACAATGGGGTTATCACTTGAGTTTGTCCTGACTTATGTTTGTGCTGTTCTTAGGGGTGTAACTTAGAAAGGGCTTTCGTTCCCACATATAAGCCAGGCTCTATGCAAATGTTTTGCCCAGAAAATCACAGGTGATACCATGAGAGGCAGGGTGACACCCATGAGTACCAACCCCTGGGTGCGGGTTGGGTGAACTGCCCCAACACAGGTCCTGGGGAGAAGAATGCGAGAGAGTTGATAACGCTGAAGTCCACAAGTCCTTTCTGTCAAATGCTCTTTCTTGACACGTAAAGAAAAGGCTGTTTGCATAAAAAACTTTTAAACTTACTGATTAGAAATGCCTATCTTCTTCCACAGATTCTGTGGGCTTTTGCCTTATTTGTGGAGACACACAAGAGCCACCTCTGGGAAATCATGCTCATGTGGGACCCCTGGAGACTGAGTTCATTTCCATGGCTAAGTGTTCTGGATGGCTAAGGATTTATCCAGAAAAGCGCAGACACACAAAAGATACTGACTTCAAATTTTGTTCTTTTCATATTGGAATTCTTCCAAGATGCACTGTAGGTTTTATAACACAAGTGAAGTATATATCATTTAATTTAGCCATGATAAATCAAGGTCATCTTTCAGAATCTCCCTTGTTACATCTTGCTGTGATATAGACAAGCCCTATGTGACTGCTGAGGTTATAAGGGGCTATTCCCCAATGCCCACCCCCTGCTCCCTGCCAGGGGAGGACAGCCCGGATAGCCATTGTTTTTAAATTAGTTCTGTTTTATTCCATTTCTTTGTCTTTTCCCCCTGGTGTCCTTCGCACCTTCTCATTTGCTCTCCTCATCTGTAAGCACATCAGGAAATCAAGTTTGGTACTGTGTAGAGACCAGGAGAAAGAGAGAGGCTCTGAAGGGCAGTATAAGATCATCTTCCAAAATCAAGTGCACGTTTAATCTCAACTGTTCAGATGGTGTTTTTGTGACGTTAGGAATGAACACTTGTCGAGGGTCCTGGGCTGTCTCCACCACATCCCCGAGGACTTTACATACAAATATTCATTAGGTCCGAACACTGGCTTTTATTATTATCCCTTTTTTTCAGATGTGAAAACAGAATCAAAACGGCCAAATTGTCTGCACGTGATCCTCCTTGTTAGTGCAAAAAGAAATGCTGATGTAGCCCAAAAAATTACAGCGACAAATACTTCCCATTTTCTCAGAGAAAAGAAACTGTTTGTATGAAAAGTTTTAAAAAGTGATAGACTCAAAATTTTCAGACCCACAGACTGTGTGCGCTGTTCTTCCCTTACCCCTATGCTATATCCATTTTCATTTATGCCTGATCCTTGACTATGATTTTGATGATGAAATTTGCCATACTGTTAGATTCCACACAGGTGGGGTGCTCCTATTTTTAAGAGTAACTTACGAGGTAGAGTAACATTGATTCACAATAATACTTAGAAGAACTTTCAGTCAGTTAGAAAATCCTTCATCTGCCCTCTCTTTCTCAGGGGAAAAATTTTTTTAAGATGGAAAGATATTAGTAAATAGCAAGTGAAGATGTCTTTTTAAGTACAAGGACTTATGACCTGTGAGTTGTTACACTGAGAACACAATTCACAGGCTTTGTGAATTGATTAGACAGAAAACTAAGGGAACTATGAGGAAACCAGGGAACTGATTTGAGAGTGGGGTGTTGGCAGAAAGCATTAGGCTCAGAGAACTGAACCAAATTTTCATGTGTAATTTCATTTTCAATTCTAGTCAATTGCCCTAACGAAAGCAGAGATTTCTGTTTGAAATAACTGCGCTGCCAGTGAGGCGACTATGAATCATTGTTGGAAAATGAACTCACCGACGCTTTTCGGTCTGGGGATGTGGGTCTGGGAACAGTCTCTGGCATTGACATGTGGTATTGGTGGCTTACAGAGGAAAAACATTTTATCTAACGTCCATCAGTTTGAAAGCTTAGGCTTATTTACTAATAACTCAGAGAATCATGGAGTTAATTTCTCGGAGGAACGCTAGTAGTCATTTAAAGCTAATGCTCTTATTGTAAGACCTCAGGACACAACAGTTCGCAAACTTCTAGTGGCTTCAAAACTGGGCCCATCCACATCTTAGGGGAAGGACAGGGTCTGGATCGGGAAGTCTAGAGTCCAAGGTCCCCCCCCAACACACACACACACACACACACACACACACATACACACACACAGAACATATTTCCTACATGGTCCAACCTGGGCAAAGAAAGGCAGCCACTCCACGCAACAGAAGGAGGGAGGGCTGTAGTGAGTCTTCATTTTCCAAACATCCATCATCGGAATACCATTTTCTCAGTTTTGCCGTACCTACATATAGGTCACCTATATGACCATGTACTTAATATATTAAAAAGGGCCTTTCTGCTTAAAACATTTTTTATAAAAAGGAAACTTTCTATCACTACCTAGAAAACTGGTATCCCCTGCCAAATTAAGGTGGTATGACAGATGGTAATCTTAAAGTTACCTTGATGTTGTTAAATCCCAGGTAGATAACGTGGACGAGCTGAAGGGGTCTATGGGAACTAGAGATCAGTTGGTATTAGGTGTTGCCGACTTACTTGCCCCGACTGAGCCTGTCCCCAACGACATACCTCAGAAGGACGAAAAGAGAAACAAACGGAGGAGGGCTTTATCGCCACGCGCTTTGGTCCTACTCACTGCCTGTGCCAAATCCCAACCTGGCTCCTGCACTACCTGGGACGCACGCTCCATACCTCGGGAAATAGCGTTCCATCTAAGTGAGTAGAGGGCAGGTTCGCTCTGACTCAACTTCCTTCAATTGCACAGCAAATGAGTTGAGCTAAAAATAAACATCCTTTTGAAACTCTATAGCACCTGACGCTATTTTCTCCAGTCTTGGACGTCTCCACACTTTCTTCACTTCTCTGACATTCGTTATAAGACCTTGGACTTGCAGCGTGTGCAATGGTTCATCTACCAAAGCACTTTCCTGGTCACTGCCTTCTAGACCCACCCCCCTGTGGGGTGTGCATTCCAGGTGGGAAAAGTGGATGGGGTGGCTGGACACGTTAACCGAAGTCACTTAAAACTCAAGGAAGGGAACCAATCTCATCTGCCTGTCAGTGTTTTCCAGACCTCAGCTCTCTGTCATTGGCTCCTGTTTTCCTTGTTTTCAAGCTTTTCCTTTCTGCCAACTTCTTAATTGTAAAAACTTCACTGAGTTTTGTTCTGCTTTTACATGCCTAACATTTCTTGAGTTTACTCATTGTCTCCACCACCTCGGCGACACTCACTCACTCCCAAACCTACACCTGCAGCTGTGATCCCTTTGGCCAAGCACCAAACTTTTATTAGCAACAGAGTAACAGAATCTCCCCACACGCGTCTAATTGCCACCTCAATTTCCATACGACCCAGGCTAAATTTATCACCTTCCTACCTATCAATGCTTTTCTGGCCTCCCTGTTTCCTGTCTCAGTTAAG
>PVKM010025607.1:0-19844 GCA_004027735.1 Carollia perspicillata | reverse complement strand
ATTTCAGTGAATCTGGGGTAACACTTGAGAATTTTTATTTCTAACAAGTTCCCAGGTGATGCTGATGGTCTCGTAACACCAGAACAAAAATGCTGTCGTTTAGAAATGGAACCCTCAGCCCCACTCTCCTACAAGCAAAGCATTTTAGTGGCAAAGAGATCATTCTATTTTTCTCTGATCAAATTTTTTTCCAGCCTGGGTGCTTTGCTACAGTCTAGTCAATTAGGAGAATGTAAGAATTTTTCTCTAGAGTCACTTTCAGGTCAGGCCTATACCACTAAATACCATATGAATTATTTATTTACTAAATATTTAGTAAGCACTTACTTTCTGTGATAGGTATTGTGAGATATATGCATATGAGGCATACTGTGTCTCTTATGAAGGAGGTGGCAGTAATACTACATAGGCAAAAGCATGCAACTTTTGGAGTCCCAAAGTCTAGGTGAAGGCCGGTCTCTACTGCAAAGAATGCTCTGTATGGCTAGGCAGGGTTTGCATTGCAAATCCCAGGGCCACATCTTAGTTAAGCCAGAGCTGCATTTCAAGGGACTGTTTTCCTTAAATGATTCTAACTGGGATTGGTCACAGGAGAAATGTGTGTAAGAGCTGGATTCAGCAACCACTACACGCTAAGTTCACTGTAGCATAATATGCACAGTTGCAGCCTATGCACATTGTCGCTGATCTCATGGCTCACCTCATAGGCGTGGGCAGCAGACTGGCCACAACTCCAGTCCCCACAGGAGCTCCTGCTTCAGCTTCCCCAAGACCTGGGCCAGGTGCATCTATAGCCACAAGGCCAAAGGTACCAGCTTCCTCTGCCCACTTCCCTGAAGTTAAAGGTGATATGACACAGACATGGGTTCCAATTTTTCCTCTGGGATCCAGTTTGTTCTTGTGGGATCCATTTTCTTCCTTGAGCTGTCGATTTGTTACTGCTTCCCTCCACTTTATGTAATATTTAGCAGTACCAGCCCTGGTCATCCATTGTGATTTCCATCCCACACAAGACAAAGAGGCAACAACTTTCCATAGACTCTTTATTAGCTCTCACAGTTATGTAAAGTCTGATCTCTACTATAAAATCCTTGCTTCACATCACTCTTAGTAGATCTGCTTCTCTATCACATTTTGACTAATAGAGACACTGTTTACATAGTGTGGGACATGAATGCTGCTCTTTGAAGTGTTTTAATGCACAACCGTACAGGCATATGCATTAGCTCTGTTCTAACACGTATAATCTAAATGACCTTGGTCAACCTAAGGAACTTCACTCAACTTTAATTTGCTCATATATAAACTGGTAATAACAATAAGTAGTTCAGAGTATTATTCTGAGGATTAAATGAGCTCGCATATGCAAAACATCTTGACCCCTCTAACTTAATGCAATCATCTTATCCCTAGTTGTTATTCTCTATATCGTTATTCTGTTTTATGATCTCTGTTCTTTCATACGATATAAACTCTATGAGAAATGTGCCTCTTCACACTGACTGGTATGGCTCAGTTGGTTGGGTATTGTCCCACAAAGCAAAAGGTCACATTCCTGGGTTCAGTCCCCTGGTGGCGCACACTGTATGGGTATTTCTTTTCCACATCAGTATTTCTCAACTTCTCTTTCTCCCTCCCTTTCTCTTTCCCTAAAAATAAGTAAGTAAAATCTTTTTTAAAAGAAATATGCTTTTCTACCTTGTTTACTGTTGTCGTTTCAATGCTTGACCCAAGTACATGCTTTGGTACTCAATAATATGCTGGATGGCCAGATCGAAGGAAGGGGGTATATACATGAGTGAATGCAGGAGTAAATAGATTAATAAAATGCCTATAAGAGTGGCTAACTCATGGTGAGAAATCAATATACAGTAATATTCTTTTAAGACTTTGTAAACTGGTAATGGAAATTGTCCATCATTAACTACAATATGCAACAGATAGATAGATATACGAGGGGTATATGCCATAAAAATGGAAATATAGCATTTGATAACACAGGGAAGTCATGTTTAGTTAAGTAGTTAACCAAGGCTGAATGGATAAGAAGACACAAATTATGAGTACAATTGTAACTGGAGAGGTTAGATGGGAGAGGAGATGAAAGGGGGAGCAAACACAGGTGTTCAGCAAAGCACAAGCTATGTTAAAAAAAACAAGTGGCCTGTTTGCCTTAAAGTATAAAGTTAATAACAAGAAATTCGTAGAAGACAAATAGGATAGAATTGGAAGAGAAAAGAGAACCAAAACATGAAAGCCTTTTAATTCTCTCTAAATGCTCGAAAATTTTGTTGAAGAGTAGCTCACTAAACGTGTGCTCCACAGAGCCCCAGCGATTCAAGATGCTCTAGGAAAAAAAAAAAAAAAAGGTGTGCCTGGTCCCCTGACATATCCTTTACCTTCCTCTTGGAATACTACAAGTACATGAGCATATTTGAGGCTCAGGGAAGTCTTGCAGTGAAGAAACCTATTGAAGTTTTGTTAAGCGAGTGATTCCCATATGTATTGGTGGAAACTGTCCATGCAAAATGCACAGCGATGTTCAGCGAAGTTAGCACCAGATAAATAAATGTTTAGAAGTACTCTACCAAGGTCCTGTGGTAGTTATCAGGGAAATACAAGAATGAGTATTGTACATTCCCTGCCACAGGAATGTAGTGCTGTGCCAGGAATAAAGCCTATGATTTATAACATGATTTGGATGTGGGGAACAATAACAATCAGAATAGGGCCATAGACATATTCATCTTGAAACTGCAGATAATCAAGTTGAGTGTTGAGGGAACAAACACAGAAAAAGCAGTTATAAAATTCCTGCGAGTGTCCACAAAGGAGGCACTGAAGTTGTGGGCTGGGGGTTAGCAGGAGGCAGTGTTCCTTCATCTCTGTTCCCCACTGGAAATGGCTTGGTCCAGGTTCAGCTGAGAAATCCCATGAGGCAGGGTGGGGCTACAAAAAAGTAGGGAGGGGCGCTGTCATCCCATGAGTTGTACAATATTGAGGAGAAGATGCACATTTGGGATCTGAAACTAGTCCAGAATATTTTTACAGTTCACAATTTTTGTCTGCACAGACACAGTGAAGGTGTTCTTCCTATAATCAAATTTGAGAAGAAAAAAAGCAATTCTTATTTGCCATTAACATTAGCTTAATGCACAGTGTCAGTTTACATTCAGAAAAGTTAGCCAGGTAAAATTAAGGTACACTGGATTCTTAGGGGGTGATGGAGGAAAACTGGATTATTCCGGTACTAAGGTAATTTAAAAATCCATAATAAATAAAGTAATGAGATTTTCAGAGAATCACTTAAGCAGGGGGAAAAATGTCATAGAGTTACTAAATCTATAGCAGAATAGTTTCTTTTTTAAATTTTAGTTCTTAATTTATTGAACAGTAATTTCATATTTATTTTCTGATAAAAATCAATCTTTTCTGGTATTGTATAAAATCTAAATATTGTTTGCTATTTGTATGAATTTACCACTGAAATTTTTGTGTTTAGAATCTGCATAGGATTGCACATTAAATGGATATTGATCTAACATTAGGAATAAAAAATACCCATTAAATTAATCAATAAGGTTTAAATTCCTGATGAACTCAGCAGACTAAGGTGGGCTATTTGTTTGTTATTCCCCTTTCCAAGCAAACTATTTCACGTGATAGGAAATAATTCAACATTTAAAAGATTATAGTGGGGGAAAACCAGCATTGGTAAAAGCTGCAGTTTGTAATTGCAAAGTTAATTATCTTTCCTAGACCATCAGTTGTCACTTAGAGAGACCAGATTCTTGCAGACTCTCCAGGGACTGCCTTTATTTCATTCCTAATGGCTTGGGACCCACCATTTTGCTGTCTCTGAACATTTGGTCACTGAATGCACCATTTATGGAGTATTGTTTAATTAAGGACAAATTAAGAGAACTGTGCACAGAATTTAATTTCATAGACTCTGTAAATTCTTTTAAAGAGGATACTAACTATAGGCATGATAAGTTTTCATTATCCATTTCTTCTATAAGGTATTGACAATTTATTGTTTGCAACAGTTCCAAGTTTTGTTTACTCTTCAGGGGATTTTGTTGGCACTGTACTCAGTGTGCTTCACAGAAATCCTGTGGAGGCATCCGACTCCACATTAACCCCTTCGGTTCTGAATCACCCAGATGCTGAAGCCCACACGTGTTTGAAGAAGTTGCATTTGGTTTTTGTAAGGAATGGGGATTCATGGTAAGGGTCAAATGAGAACAGACATCATTAGAAAATGTGCTTAATGTTCTAGATCTTGGTATATAAACTATTTCAAGTGCATAGTCATTCATTCATTCTTCCATTTGACAAATATTTATTGAGAGTCTGCAATGCACCAGGAAGTATTCTAATAAGAAACGTGTCACTTACCGAAATAGCTGCAGAGATTTCTAGTATTTCCTCCAGCCCAGCTAGAAAACATAGCTACCAATGGCTCCTAGATTTACAAGTTATATTCTAGAACTCTGATACATACATTCTCCTGTTCCAATTCAAAATTCTTAGGAAGTCACTCACTGGAGGACCTTAAAACCAAGTATCCTCCTGAACCAGTCCATTATGACCTAACAGGAAAGATCTCCTGGGGGCACTTTGATGAACTCTTTCTATGACAGAGCTTCAACTACAGATTAAACAGCTACCGCGTGTATTGGTGTTAGTGGGAATGGCGTGGGAATGGCTTGGGGGATGGGTCCCGTGTACTACTTTTGAGCCTGGTTGCTCTTAACAAAAATCATCTGAATTCTTATTCTAAGAACCAAAACCAACTCAAATTCCCTTCAACACTTAAATGCTAAATAAATGTTGATATTTTTATATAATGGACTATTATACCACAATAGAAAATTAGTGATTTGCAGCTACACACAATAATATGTATAAATTCCACAGACAAAATAATTTTTAGTGAAAAAAGCCACAAACAGAAGTGTATAGTGTATGATTCCATTTATGCAAAATTAAAAAATAGACAAAGCTAGTGTTTAACAATTCACACTTAAGGAGTAAAACTATAAATAAAAGCAAGAAAAAGATTATTGATAAACCAGAATTATCTTTGGAGAAGAATGATGGAGTGATTATTGCATGCGCTCATGAGGAGGGTTTTGGGGACATGGAAAAGTTCTGTATCTTGAATACAAAGGAGTGTCTTGGGTATTCACTTTGTGAGAATTCACCGAACAATATATTATGTCTTGTGTACTTTTCATATGGGAGTTATGGCACAATACAAAAGAAGCCAGTATTTGTAGTGTGGGGTCTTGCCCTTTACACCCTCCCCCAATTCAGAGTTATCTCTAAAGGAAGAAGGGACAATAGAACCCCAACATAAGTCTATGTCTCTAAAAGGAAGGGAGCCCTAGGTCCCTCTACTGCTCTAGTTCTCCAGGTGATATGAAGTCTCATCAACAAGTCGTCTTACTACCATCAGTCAGGAGCATAGAGAAGGGTTATTTACACTATTTGCCTAGATGGACTAGTCTGAGCAGCCCTGGAGAGATCTCTTGTGTCACCTCTGGTCGTGGGTGAGTACCAGATGACCATCCTATCGAACAAGGATGTCATTCTGAAAGACAGCTCTCCTTAGGAGTACACATGGTAAGGAAATGGGGAAGAACAGCAGTGAGAGATCAGATGGGAGATTCTCACTCGGAGGAGTGAGGATGATGGAGGCTTCAATGGAGATGGTTTGTCTTAACAGATGCCCTGTCCCTGCTGCTTCTGGACTATACTCAGAGTACAGAATCTGGAGTGAGGTTTGGAGCTCCTGGGCCTCAGATTCAAGCTCCTGATATTCCACAAACCTACAACCTCACAACTCTTAGTCCTCAGGATTCACTAGACCCACAGACCCCTCTTGAATCCCCTGAACCAGAGAAAACTTTTTGGACTAAAAGGCAGCCCTTTCCTTCAACTCTAAACTCCTCATTGGATATATAAACCTTTGAAGAGAACACCCAGGAAGGACACGGCAAGTTCCCCGAGCACAAAATACAAAGCCTGCGGTGTATTTGAATTGGGGGTAAAAATGGAAAAAAACACACAGGCAAAATAAAAGTAACAACAAAATCTTAACATCAAAATTATAAATTTAATATCCACAAATGAGCTTTTAAATATATTTACCATTTAAACTAATTAGAATTGGCTGATAGCAACAAAAAACACCTGACATGATAATTGAAACAAATGGAATTTTTTTTTAGTTTATCCACGGGTGTCCAAACTTTTGGAATCCCTGGGCCACGCTGGAAGAAGAGTTGTCTTGGGTCACATATTAAATACATTGAGACACATAATCGCAAAAAAACTGAACGTTTTAAGTAAATTTATGATTTTGTGTTGGGCCGCATTTACATCCATCCTGGGCTGCATGCGGCTGGTGCACTACAGGTTGGGCACAAAATCATGGAATACAGCAAACAGTTGTTAGCATGGGGTCAGCAGTGATGCATTGTTGGGGCCAAGGGCAAGTAAATATGTTAACTTTTTCCATGTGGTCCCAATGTGGCTGCTACATATTTACCATCACAACCTCATTCCAGACAGCAGTAAGAGGAGAAAAGTGGTGAGAGAATGGCATCATCCCTTCTATAAGGAGAGGAAGATCTTCTCAAGTCATAACCAGTGGATCTCTGCTTGCAAAACTCATTGTTCAAAGCCAAGTTCACTCTTAACTGGAAGAAGGCTTGAGAAGTAGAAATTTAAGAGGGCTCATTACATCCCCGTTGCCAATAAAGAAGAGTGAATTGGATGCTGAGTCAATAACAAAGAATCCCTACTGCTGTAGTGTAGCATCTTATTATTTACAAAACAATTTCACGCCAGCAGATGATCCTGGCTGCAGGGACAGATATCATGTAAGAACAATTATTTAAAAGGTTTTCAAAGACAAATCTAAACTCTAACAAAAGCAACTGCCTACCTAATTTTAGGGAAAAAATTTGGAAATGCCTTTAAGTTTAAATGGGAAGTCATATCTCTACCCAAAGGCACTAAATTTGTTAATATGTGTTTGTTTTTAATGTACTTTGAAGCATGTTTGTATACCTTTTATGTTTTCAAGGTAAAACTGGAGTAGAGGAAGAGGAATACAATTAAAAGCATCTCAAATTCCTTGAATGGCCCCCTTTTCTATTTTAATCTAACACACAGTTTCCAGTATCTGGAATCCTAAAGTTTTAGCATAATTACAAGATTTGAGTATCTCTTTGCTATTGTAGCAACTAGTTCTTAGCTATTTTTTCTCCAAACTTCAGAAGCCTTTCTATTGTAAAGATAGTACTATTCTTTGGAAAGTCAACATCTGGCCAGCAGCCCTTCATTCATGAGGAAAAGAGATGAATAGACCAATTATAGGGAAAAAAAAAACTCTCTCTTTGTGTGTTTGTATGTATGGGTGTGTGTGTGTGCACGTGCATGCCTGAAGTGGGGCCAAGACAGATTTTTATAAAAGTTTGAATCACTGAACAAAACATACAGGACTACATCCTTGAAATTTGCATTTTTGCCATTGCAGAACAAGTAAGACTGCAAACATTTGGGTATGAGAAAGAAAAACATAATAAATCAATAGATAGATAGGCACACAGATAGATAAGAAGATAAAACCCTGATATCTACCCTCAGATTTGCAGATGTGCACACTCAGGCTCAAGACCAGACAAAAGGTTTTTTTTAAATTAACATATATCAAAAAAAATCCCCCAGCCATGAACTAGTTGCTAAAATATTTAGATAAGATTGAGTGTATGTGGAGAGGGGGAAGGAAAGAAAGAGGGTGTGACAGGGAAGAGAGGGAGAACTTGGAGGGGAAAGACTAAAGGGCTGATACATAAAATGTCAGCTGAATCATAGTTAACATATTGCTCACCCAACACTAAAATGCTATAGAAAAATTGCACCAACCCCGAAACCTGTCAAATGAGATTTAGCAGCACAGTTCAGAAGTTATCCCCCATTGGGTAACTGTCTATAATCTTGCAACAAACCCCATAAGTGTTCACGATAGTTATTCCATATGCTAAGGGTAGCATATCATTTCAGAGCTGTCAGTTTTAATTTCGGTTTTATTAATTTTACCATAAGCCTACAGACGTATATTTCAGGAGGCATATATCATGAAGATCGTAAACTCCCACAAAGAAGCTGGTTATAGTTAGGTTATGTCACAGGTTTGATGAGAATTAGATTCATCAAGAGAATAGTAAGAGAAGGTTTAATGTATATGTCAAAGCATGCATGAAGAAACTAGCCTTTCCACAAATTGGCAGTCGGGACATGTTCAAGTGATTAAAAATACTTCAGCGAGTTTTTTTTTTTTAATTAGCAACACATTGTGTTACAAAAATATGAGCTTTAAAGCCAACTTATGAGCTTGTGATGAGGGGTTTATCTTAAAAAAACTCTTTTTATGTCTAAAAGTACTGCTCCTTACATCAATATTTCCCAGTAATTTTATTATTTTTTGAGGACTGGAATCAAATTTTTCATAGCATATTAACAGGCATCTTTTTGTCTCTGATTGGCTGGTGTCTATGGGCTTTAAAACATAGATAAAGTGAAACAGATATTGTGGTGAATTAAAAATGGCTATAAAGTTATTGGCACTCATCCCACTGAAAGATAGAACCTATTTCCCTCCCCTTGAATCTGAGGTGACTTAGGGACTCGTTTTGTCCCATGGATTCTAGTAGGAGTGACTCTAACTTTCATGTCCAAGCCTTAAGATATTAGCCCTAAGGAAATCTTAAAATAGACCCATCAATGGAAAAATGAAAAATTATTAAATCTCAAATATGATCCACTGGTGGTTGCTGGGCCCTTTGATTACAATGACATAAGAATTTGGAACCCCAAGACTTGTCCTTCTACCTCTTAGAACATTCCCCAGGAAGCCACCTACTGTGTCAGAAGTCCAACTACCCACAGACCACCACATTGAAAGAAAGCCCAAGTCACCTGGAAAAAGAAAAGTTACCTGGAGGAATGCTGCAGTGCCAGACACATAAGGGAACCTTTCTTAGATTTTTCAGCCCAGCTTTATCAGTAGCTGAATGCAGCTACACAATGGTTCTAGCTGACAATATACCACAGAAACACAGCCCAGAAGAGCACTGTCCAAATTCTTAACACACATAACTGTGAGCAATAACAAATTGCTTTTGTTTTCTGCTACTGTGTCTTTAGGTGGTTTGTGGTGTGGCAATACATAACCTACACAGATTTTGTGCATGGTGCAGGTATAGGTACAAGTATATATGCTACATATGCATGTGTATTTGTAATTTAAAGAGAACCAATGCAAATATAACTTTTAATAAGAGATGACATTTGTATATCCATTAGAAAACTAATAAACATGGATATATTGGGAGATGGCAACAAGGTGGATAGAAAACGCAGATGAGAGACTTGTCACTATATACCTTTCAAAAATATTTTAAATAATATGATTGTATGTTAACCATTAAACTTTTAGAACTAAGATTTTTAAAGAATTGCTCAGGCAGAGAAAGAGAGGAAGGACTGATTTGAACGCTATGTGTTTTTTTTCTTTATTTTGACACTATCGCAGACGTCCCCATTTTTCTCTCCTTTGTCCCCTCCTCCCAGCTCCTTCTCCCCCCTGCCCTCTGGTGATCGTTAGCCTGTTGGTTCATACATATATGCTCTTTGGTTAATCCCTTCACCTTCTTTCATCCAGTTCCCTCCTCCCCCACCCACTCTGACAGCTGTCAGTCTATTCCATGTATCGATGCCTCTGTTTCTACTAAATTGACTTGCCAAGTGGCGCTCTAACAAAAATGGCTTGCCTTTGGACCTTCTTCTTCCAGAGATTTTATTTTGAGCCGTCTTGATGCCAGCCCTAAAGTAGTCTTCAAGTAGGCTCAGCAATGAAAATGCTACCATGAAAAAGTATTATCTCCTGAATATGGCCCATTGGTGGACACCGGGATTATTGTGACCTAAGAATTTAGTCCCCCACAGTCAAGAAAGGTAAATCTATTAATGTGAATGCAATGTTTAAATTGAGTGTTTGCCCAAAAGAAGCCTCAATTTTACCTTGTAAATAAATTTCATTTAGGCCCACCCACCAGAGCTGAGCATAGATATCCTCACCTCAACTGACCTACAGACAGGTAAGAGATGAGTCAACAGGTGTGGGAACATCTGTTACATGGCATTATCTGCCCTATGCAATTTCTTAGAACATTTTGAAAGAAAGGGTAAATGAAGTTTTGAAAAGCATGTGTTAAATACTCTTTACACTTTTGATTTCTGGTTCTACTTCATCAAACACTAGAGAGAGGAAAAGGAAAAGAGAATTGATATAACATCGGACAGGAAAAAAAGTATGATTGTCAGGACAGACACAAGTTTAGAAACATGAGTAAAAGAAAAATCACCATGGACAAAGAGATATAGACCCATACATTTTGTTGATAGCTAGGATAATGATGTTGATTATAAAAATAGAGTCACTTACATTTCTATTACTGTTTACCATAATAATTTTTTCTGATACGTATGTTACTTTTTGTCATTTGACCTTCACAATATGCAGATAGAAAAAAGGAGAAGGGCCCTGGCCTATGTGGCTTCGATGGTTGGGCATTGTCCTGCAAAGTAAAAGGTCGCTGGTTCAGTCTGGTCGGGGCACGTGGCTGAGTTGTCATCCCACTGCCCAGCCATGGTGTGTGCAAGAGGCAACATCAATCGATGTTTCTCTCACACATCACACACGTTTCTCTCCCTCTCTATCTCCCTTTCTTCCTCTCTCTCTAAAAACAAAGAAATAAAATGTTTTAAAAATAGAGGTGTATTTTTATGGTCATTTTAGAAATTAGACAAAGATTAAAATGGTTCAATGCCTTCTGTATTGTTACCCATTGCAAAGATCTGACCCTAAGTCTGTTGTCTCTCAGGCCTGGTCCTCTCCATGATGATGCTTTCCATCTGGCTTTTAGGAGGAAGAGAGAAAAGTAAAACTGAAGGCCTCATCCAACCTGGAATTCAATACAGCATCCTGCCGAAGAACCATCAAATGCTGCGAAACATTAGCAGTGCTTCTCTGAAGACCTTGTCTGCATGCCGCTTTGGGTTCATTTGGTTTGGTCTGTGGTGCAGATGGGTCAGGCAGGTCAACCACTCACCCTCCTTCGTGGCCGGCCTCCTACCTGATGCTACTGCCCAAAGCTCAGACCCAGCAATAGATGAGGTCAGAAACTCAAAAAAGGCATGGTGTTGGCTCCTATGTAATGGATTAAGCAGGAGCAGAATGCCAACAGTAATTAAAAATATATCTTGGTCCTGGGTTAATATTTAGCGTCTTGTCCATTAGCTTACTGGCTGGAGAGTTCACAGCCTTTGTGGTCACACCATTTGAGGGTTTTGATCTGGGCATTGCGGTAAACTCCAAACATTCACCAGCACTCACTGGGGCTATTAATAGAAAAATCTGCAAAGTTATATCATATTAGTTTTTTTTCAGTTTGGTATATTTTTTCCATGGGAGTAACAGACCACTGTCTTTCTTATTTAAAAAAAATTCTGTGCTGATATTCCATTAGCCAAATGTATAATGATACATCGCTTTGCTATGTTTCACATCAGTGTGTTCTCTAAATAAAATTCAGGTATTTTATTCTAAAGCAAATATTACCTACTATGTGTCAGGCATTGTGATACAAGGTTAAGTAATACAAAATTCCAAAAACACTTCTTTGACTCACTATTTACTGATTTTTAGGATAAGAAAATAATTAGATTTCAAGTCTGCTTAAATAAATTAAATTTGCCTGTGTAATGATTAATTCGTTCAAGAGACACTTGTAGATCACCTGCCATGAGAAAAAAATGTTCTAGAAGCTCACTGAGGGATCTTCTCCAATTAAAATGTGTGAGCTAAAAGTGGGAAACAGGGTATGCATGTATACAAATAAAGCTCTGGAATTAGTTTCTCTGCTCTGAGCCCTCCCTGATCCTCACCCCGTGCCCACCCCCAGTGAAGTACACTGCCTTCTTCCTTCACCCGAGAGAGGTCTTTGGATCATGTGGCTGCTAGTGTGACCTTCACAAGACCGTTCTCTCTCAAGAATCCCCTTCAGTTTCTGCTACAAACCTGAATCTACTTACAGACCCATGGAAAAAATGGAGAGAGGGACTCTCTATCCCGCTTGTGGCACTTTTCTCATTCTCCTCCCAAGACAGCATTTCAAATACCCCGAGTTTCCCACGTCTCTCCATTAAATCATCTCGGCTTTAGCCTACTGAAATCACTGAACTCACAGGCACACACTGTTTCACTGCATTTTCATCACAGCCTGGGTGTTGTCAGTCGAGTTAGATATTCCGACTGGACTGTGATGGCAGATGCTTGGAGACACATCAACCTCAAAGGTAAGACAAATGGTGATTTGGGTTGATCCTGGAGTCCCTGAAGTCAGAGCACAGAATCCTAGAAATTTAGAACCAGACTCGTGCTTGGAGATCATCTCGTCCAGCAGCTTTCCAGTTGGAGTCCTTCAGAGTTTGCTCCAGTGGGAAGAGACCCAGGGTAGACTCAAACTGTGCATTTCCTGGCCTTGTTTTTATATAATTTGGGCCCGTATTACATACACAGTTCCTATGTAAAATTTGCGTGATGAAGGGGCTCTGCTGAATTTTTAGTTTTAGTTTTTAAGCCATGGATTTAGTTCAGCCCACTCATTTTACAAAAATGAAAGTGACTCGATCTTTATTACTCGGTGAATTAACAGCACCCTTCCCACTTCAGTTTGCTGCCTTTCTGGGGGTCACCATTTGTGAGAAAGGAGATTGTTCCCCGTCATTGTCAGATAAGGCATCAACTGCTCTGCAATCAGCCAAGGGCATTGTGCTGAGAAGCCATCAATTATCCCGAGTAGTCAGTGAGAGTTTGCTGTTTTAAAGGGACTCGATTGAAGATAATCCATAAAAAATCAATTACATTATTATTTCTTAATTAGGGCACTTGACAATATAGCTTTCCTCAGCAAAGCCATCAGTGAATAAGCACATAAATACACATAAATAAATGCCGCCTCCATCTCACTGAGCTCCTCGAGAAGTTCACTGTGACCTTTATTACCACCAAGCATCCTTTCAGGCAAGAACATTTGCGTGTTTAAGAGAGCTCCCAAGCTGTTCGTCTCTTTTGGATGGAAAAATGAGTCCATCACAAGTGCTAATAATAATGGTGATGGTAACAATAATAACATATTTGTAGATTGTTAAAGTAACACTTAATATTTGGGCAATGCTTTCCGATGTACAAAGTGCTCTCGCAGTTCATTTGGTCTCTTTGAGGCAGAGGTCAGCTCAACTCTGTGCCTGGAAACAATGCCAAAATGTCCTTGTACCAATAATCAGTAAGGAAGCACCTTACCATCTGAGGCTATTTTCAGTGACCCTTCTTCATTCACCCTCAACCTTATCCCATTTCAACTGAATTTCTCCCCGGTTTCTGAATTATGGCTTCACCTCTCTTTTGTAGCCTTGAAAAAGTCCTTTGAGGATAGTGTTGTATTGGTTTCATTGTTGCATTCAATCACTATTTGTTGAATGTCCCATATGCAACAGACATGATAGAAACAAAGGTTCCAGACTTGCAGAGTTCACACACCAGTGGATAAGAGACTATAATGCAGTGTAAACACCGAAGATCTACAGGTTTCTGGGAGCCTTGAGCAGAGTGCCTTAGCCATAGGTGGGAGAGAGTGGAAGGCTTTCTAAATGAAGGTCCAACTAGCCTGAGACTAGAATAATGAATGGAGGTTAATTGCACATGGTGGGTATGCCTGGTTGAAGGGTGAATCTTCTATCCACAATAATGCAAAGACCCAGAATACTTCCATATGGTGGCTCTGCCCTTCTCTGAGGCTTCCGTCCGGATACTGAGATGGAAAGAGAGACTCAGCCTGGAAGTGGGACACATTGTTTTCTCCGACATTTCACCAGGGGAGAGTGAGTCCCATGATCGCAGAACCAACTACAAGGGCCACTTCCCAACTGCAAATGCAGTATGCAAAGAAAAAGCTCATTTCCGTGGACAACAATCTCTGCTACAGTAACATAATTACCATTCAAAATGACCCTGATTATTTGTCAATTCACTAATTACAATAGTTGTAGGGTTATTATTTTATCTGTCCATCAGAAATTAGTCTGTGCTTCATGATGCCAGAGACTTTTTCTGTTGTAGATATTACTATGGCTTCATCTCTTAGAATAGGGCCTAAGAGAGTAAATGATTAATAATTACTTGTTTCAAAATATATTTGAGCAAAAGCATTGCTAGAATTAACCTTGGTCTTCATCTTCAAATCCTATGTTTTTTTTCACCATGGCAGTTTGTCGGCCTTCTGGAAAGGAGCATCCAGGGGCCTGGCTGAGTTGTGAAGAAGTGCAGATAACAGAATCAGTGGCTTCTGAAGTTCCACCCAGCTCCAAGATTGTGTACCTGTGCCCCTGGCTTCCTCTGTAAGGTGAAGAGGAGGAAGCTTGCTCCTGAGAAGATGGGGGAGTCTTGCATTAAAGAGAACAATGACTTACATAATTGGCGGTTTGGCTTAGGGCTGGGGCACATTATCAAAGCTGAAATTGGCCTTAGTACAGACCCCAATACCTTTAAACATGCAATTAATTCTGCAGGGCTAGTTATAATGCATCTCCTGGGAAAGGCAAGGAAACAGGAAAGAAATGTGCTTTGAACCAATGAAGGTCTTTCGGTCACTCAGGTGCAACCAAAGTGCAATATCCTTAATTGTTAAAGTGATCGTGCTAATTTCCTTGATGTCACCACAATTCCAGGTTAGTGTCTAGTATTTAGGAAGGGCTCAATAAATACGTATTCAACATATACATATTAGATTCAAAATATTGATGACAATTAGAATATTTAAATATGCAAAGGTGAAAAAGCCAACCAGAGGAGTTCTTCAATATGCTTATAATGCACTCATTCTTCATCATTTCCTATTGTTGACACTATTATGACGCTCCCCCACATTCCCCTTTTTGCCCCCCTCCACCCAGCCCCTGCCACACCCCTGGCCTTTACCACATTGTTGTCCATGGGCTGTGCATATATACGTATATGTTCTTTGGTTAATCTCTTCCAGTGCCCCCATCCCTTCCTCTCTGAGATCTGTCAGTCTGTTCCATGTATCCATGTCTCTGGTTTTATTTTGTTATCATTGTATTTTGTTCATTAGATTCCACATATGAGTGAAATCAGGATTTTGCCACCTTGATTGCATCTACAGATCAGCAGGATCTCAAGACCGTTTGCAAGGAGTAACTCCTCTGAAGTGTTTTTGGGTAAAGAGCTGTTTTGGCCTGGCTGGTGCAGAGTCCCATTCCCTGTGTGTCTTTCTCTGTTGTTCCTGACTTCGAAGTAACAACACATATCTCAATCTCCATTCCTATAGCTACTATTGTCTCCCTGTCTTGCCACCTGCCAAGAAATGGCCACTCACTCTTTTATTTCTCTAAACACACCACAGCTGCTGTGTGTATTAGACTTTTACTGCGAAGATAAGACAAGGTAGCACTCAAGAAGATCCAACCTAAAGGTGAACCCTTAACTCTTGAAAATTCCACCTGCCCAAGCACAGGGGCAGTCACTGTCTTAAACTCACCTGCCTTCACCTTATCAGGACCCAGGATTCTTTCAATCTACGTGTAGAAGACTTTGTTAGTACTCTACCACCCTTAGGTCCTCCCAGTGCCACCTTCTGTGGGTTTTCTCTGGGTTCCAGGGCTGGTTTCTTCTGTGGGCTTTCTCTGTCCTCATTGGGCACCATCCAAAGAAAGAATCAAGACTTTCAAGAGCAGCCATTAACCAGTATGCAAAATACCAAAGCTCCCTCCTCTCAGTACCCCAGTGGCATGCCGGAGTCCGCTCACACCAGTGTGCAAGAGCACATATCACATTTTCAGGAATTTTGAGAGCCAGTGGTTAAATAGTCTGTAGTGTAAGTAGAGGCAGCCTGGCTTCCTCATGCAGGTGTCTGGGCAGCTAAGGGAAGCAATGTTCCTATAACCTTGGAAGGGCCTGATAACTGGTGTTCTCATAGCCTTGAGACTGGGCCCAATAAACTGTTCCCATAATGTGAAGTGGACTCGTATGCATAGAATTATGTTATGGTATATAATTTCTGGCATCTTTCCAGCTTTATTCCCCTCTAGTACTTAAACACATAGGGACTTCCTGCTGGGGCAATGATGATGGGAGAGACATGCAAGGGGACAGGTGCCATGATGGGTGCCATGCTGGGGAGCAGAGGCCACGATATGAGACATGCAGATAGCTGTGCAGTTTGCAGCATGCGTGGCTCACCCACCCATGAATGAAGGCTTGCCAGACACCCCAACAGTTCTATGAATATTATTCCATCTGCACGAATACCATGGACCTGCCTGGCCTTGAAGGGTGGAAACACATAGTCTTTATTGAAAATTTAAATAGGTATATTTCAATTAAGCAAATTATATTAAAGCAAGGTAATAAATACTCAAGTGCATTACTTTCTAATTTTTTTTTTACTAGATTTTACTGTTATCTGTGCCCTTGGGGTTATTTATAGCTACTGTGTCCGGAGGGTGGAAATCCTATGTGATGGTTTATTACTGTGTATCTTCTCCAGCTCCATGCTTAGTAACGTCACTTGGTAGACTGAAATGTTTACACCAAAGAAATTGGCAAATGCTACAAATCAGGAATCTCCGTATCCCAGGAGAGCCAATCATTAAGCACTTACCAGTACACTTCTGGGCACCACTGAGGTACACATTCTACACTGGCTCCCAGAGTTACCCAGTGGGATTCAGCTCATTAGCCACATATATTGGGTACCTTCATGTTACTGTCTCAATTGTTTCTTTTGCCTACTGGTGTTTCCTGAGATCACCTCCAAAATAAATCTCTGTCTCAGAGTCAGCTTCTGGCTGAAGCCAGTCTAAGACACTACTGGACACTTGTCTGCAGATTCATTTAGATCTCAGCCTGGCCTTGGACTTTGGCTGCATATCCAAAATATCTACCTACCCTTTTAGCAAAGAAGGGGCAAAATCTGAGATTATTTTTTCAAAGAAGCTTTTCCTGACCACTGTATCTAAAATAGCATGCTATTGTCACCACCATTGGTCCTGCTTCATTTTTGTTCATGTTACTTGTCACCACCTTGCATAATATTTAACTGTTCATTAATTTATTATCTGTATGCTCTGCTAGAATGTAAGTTCCATAAAGACTAATGCATTTATTTGCCTCTAATCTCTGCATTTATGATGCCGTCTGAACCCTATCCTATGTTTGGTGAAGTCTAAATATCAACCAGTTCATCACATAAAATTTGATCAGACATTGGGGATGTAAAGAAAAATATGATGTGTCCTGGCCCTGGAGAAGTTAAGAGGCCAAGAGGAGGAGACATATATCAAGTAATGACAATGCACTGTGTTAAAAAATGTTAGCGGTGGCTGGTCTACGTCCATGCATCTATTTCTTTAACATCTGGCAGATGTACTACTGTTTCTTCACTCCAAGCCCCACTGTCTCAGCCCAGACTTTCCTCAGTTGCATTCTTTATAAGTGAGTGCTTCCTCCAGGAATTTAAATATTCCACAGATCCTATCAAAGCAAGCTTAGAAGACTGTAGCTGTGATCATGTTTTTTTCCCTCATGAAAGCCTTTGAGCTGTTTCATATTGCCTACAGAATAAATGGAAAACCTTCAACACACTACAGACACTTCTTCAAGGTTGTTCTACCAGCTTTTACTTCTCCAGTCATACTCCTTACAGCTGAACTCCTTGCAATTTCCAAAATTTAGAAAACTTTTCCCCTTGCTTCTTTTTCTAAGTGGGTGGTCCACCATTTCCCCCTCATTTTCACACCTACCATGAGCACCATCACATGGCTGCTGGGTGACAATTCTCCATAGAGGCCTTTTATTTCTGCATGTCTTACCAGAGAGGTCCTGGCTGCCTTCGTTTGGGACTGTCCTTTCTAGGATATTTATATAGCTGAGAGCCTTAGACGAGAGAGATAATTTCTCCCTCTGGAGAAAAGAGCATTTGCTTACTGCTCATTATGAAAGACTTGGGTGCCCTAAACTCAGGATCTCTCTCTTGTAACATAGTCCGTTGTGTGTTCAGGTGTCATCAAGTCCTCTTTAGGTCTCCCTAGAAGAACTGAGGGTCAAGGAAACAGAGGAGAATATGCTGATATGCTGGGTATTTCTATTGCTAGTAGTAACCTGTCATCTGTTTCTGATTTGGGTATCTGATATTTTCTACTGTCATCCATGCAACTGTGGCAGGATATCAGTTTGCCAGAAGGGGAAAATCTTAAACTACACAGTCCTTGGTAATAGTGAACCCTTGCTTAACTTTAAGACTTGGATGAAGGATCACATGGTCAAAGGAAAAAAGGAAGGAAGGAAGGAAGGAAGGAAGGAAGGAAGGAAGGAAGGAAGGAAGGAAGGAAGGGAGGGAGGGAGGGAGGGAGGGAGGGAAGAAGGAAGATGCATTTAGAAAAGAGAAGAAAATACAAAATGTGCAAGGGAGTCTATGATAGTCTCCAAAGATGACCCCCATCTAGTCCTTTCCTCACTTGACTTACATTTTGCTGCTCACACCAAGAGATTGAATTTAATTCCTATGCCCTTGAATCTGGCCTGGCCTTAGTATGGAAGCAATTATGTTCTGGAACTTCTAAAAGTAAAACATTAGAAGCCTTTCAGGCATTCACCTACCACAGTGTGAAAAACCCTAAGCCACATGGAAAGGTCATGTATGGGAAGAATGGTCAACAGCCCCAAGAGAGCTGTCCCCTCGGTTGTCAGCATTAATCATCACTCCCATGAGCGAGCCATCTTAGACAAGCAGCCCAGCCAAGCATCCAAAGGACATCAGTCCCAGCCATCACTTGAATGCAACTTCATGAGAGACCTCAAGTGAAAACCACCCAACTAAGCCTGGCCAACCCACAGTATCATGAGATAAAAATAAATCGCTTAAACTGCTAAGTTTTGGGGGTGATCTATTATAAAGCAACAGATAAATGGAGCAAAATTACACTTCAGCAGGCCTGGCTCACCAAGTAAAATACAGGAGAATTTTTAAATGCACCCGAAATTTACAACTGTAAACAAATTTATACTATTCTTACCATGGAGGGAAAACAGCAAATTTCTCAGATAGTTATCATATTCAGAAAGGTTATAAAATATGTTCAGACATCAGCATAGCCAAAAGCAAAGATAATTATTTATTTTTTTAGAGAGTCCAGAATAATTTGAAATAAATAAAGACTTTATTCTTCTGGGGACCTGCCTGTACCAGTCAGAGTGATCCTGTTAAGTTTTAGTTTGTGTCAGGGTGCAATTTTTTTCTGACTGTAGAATGTGAAGTGCACGGTCACAGTGGAAGTAGAACTAAGTGTCAGTTCTAGCGTTGCCAACATTCATGAGGCTTTTCTGGTCACTCATTTGTCATGCCATGCATCTGTATGTTGTTTGATATGAGACCACTTTGATTAGGATATTATCCTTGGAAAATAAAGGCTGTGTATTTATATAGGGAAGTTGTTCTCAAACTGCAGAGGACAGAGTCATTTGGTGAGCTTGTCAAAAATCCAGACTATGGGTCCCAGTGCTGATTTTCTGTTTCAGTAGGTCTGAGGTGGGGCCTAAAAGTCTTTTTCTTTCTTTCTTTCTTTCTTTCTTTCTTTCTTTCTTTCTTTCTTTCTTTCTTTCTTTCTTTCTTTCTTTCTTTCTTTCTTTC
>PVKM010025606.1:0-19866 GCA_004027735.1 Carollia perspicillata | reverse complement strand
AAGGTACAGGGAATAAGAAGCATAATTGGTAGGTACAAAATAGACAGGGGGAGATTAAGAATAGTATAGGAAACAGAGAAGCCAAAGAACTTATATGTATGACCCATGGACATGAACTAAGGGGTGAGGGGAGTACAGGAGGGACAACAGGGTAGAGGGGGGAGAAAGGGGAGAAAAAATTGGGACAACTGTAATAGCATAATCAATAAAATACAGTTAAAAAGAATACAACTTAAATAAAATAACAATAAAATATTTTAAAAGAGAAACATACTGCTAAATGAAATAGGAAGATAAGAAGAGTCACATCACAACCCATTTGTATACATTAAAAATACATGCCTCTTCTGTGCGTAATGACTGCCTTCCAGAGAGTACAAAATATGGACAGGCAGGAAATGTACATTTGCAGCGAAGAAACCTGGCAAACACTACCTAGAGCTAAAAGATCAAGGTCAACATCAATGGTGGTAAGTCATGCTGATAGCCATACCCTTGATACAATCTGATGAAAGTGGCACTTTACCTTCCCCACTAAGAATGCATAACCGCAGGCTAATGATTTTTAAAAATTAAAAAAAAAATCTCTCCTTTAGGGGTCATTTTACTAAATGCCCAACCAGTAATCCTCAAAATAGACTATCAATGTCATCAAAAATAAGGAAAGTCTGAGAAACTGTCACAGTCTAGAGAGAGGAGCCTAAGGAGACCTCATGGCTAAATGTAACGTGGAATCCTGGATGGAATCCTAGAACAGAAAAAGGACATTAGGTAAAAACTAAGGCAATCTGAATAAAGTACAGGCTGCACGCTTTACAATGGATGTTATATAATAATGTATCAATACTGGTCCATTAGCCCTGACAAATGTACCATAGTAACGCAAGATGTTAGCAGGAGGGGAAACTGGGTCAGAGTATTTAGAAACACTATACTGTTTGGTAACTTTTCTGTCGGTCTAAAACTAGACTAAAATAAAAATAATTTTAAAATATACATACCCACAGAGCAATACACATTCTAAAGAACTGTATACAAATAAAAAACATTTCAATCCTAAAAAAAATGGTTCCTGTGGGGATGCAGAGAGGCTGGGCATGAGGAGAGGGAACAAAAGGAACGAAGACCCCAATCTTCTCACGTGACAGAAGAAGGAACTAAAATCTGGGAGGGCGGAGTGACTTCGCTAAGATTATACTTACCATGCAGGCCTTCTGACCTTCAGTACGCCAGGAGCTCTTTCCATAACTCAGCCCTTTCCTGCCTGCTCTCAGGGTAAGCTGAGCGTGAATTCGCCTCATGGAAAGGGAATGAGGAATTTAGCAGGTGAGACCGAGAAAGAATGAACTTTTCTTTGAAGTGGAAAAAGATGTTGCTTTGAGGCTTTCAAGCAAGTGAGTGACGACACCCCGTAGGGCTCCCCACATTAAACATGGGGGTCAGCCCTGGCCAGTGTGGCTCAGTTGGTTGGGCATCATCCTGCAAACCAAAAAAAATGGTCTTTGGGTTTGATTCCCAATCAGGGCACAGACCTGAGCTGCAGGTCTGGCCCCGGTCAGAGCACATTCAAGAGGCAACTGATCAATGTTTCTCCCTCACATCAATTTTTCTCTCCCTCTCTTTCCCCTCTCTCTAGAATCAATAAAAAAATAAAAATAAATAAACATGGGGGCTGGCTTTAGAGCCACAGAAAACGGGGGAGTAAGATAAGGGGCATTATTTAGGGCCAAACCTGGAGTTTAGTTTTCAGAAGATAAACTTATTAACAGTAAGTCAATAGCTACAAAAAACTAATGAAAACAGGAATGGGCAGGATTCATTTCTTGGACCAGAAGGCATGGAAACTTCCCATGTCAGAGGCAAAGTTTGTACTGCAAGGCCAGAAGAGGAGGAGGACTATTTGTGGCAGGAATAGAAAAGAATTGTTCTACTTTTCCTATTTACTTGGTAAAATATAAAACTTTCAAACTGCCTATAGGTTTTTCAAGGTAAAGAAAAGAAGGACTCTTTCTATATTTGAATCGGAAGAGATTGAACATGAGAGCCTTTCCAGCAGCTGGCGTAGTGGTGCGAAAGACTATCCCGGAGCCAAAAAGAGAGCGGAAGGGCTGGGCAAGGGGCAAGGAGCCGTGGGCACAGGAGGGACGACGGGAAAGTGGCACAGGTACTTCCTGATTAGCTGCAGCTATTTCTTCAAGCGATCCTCAGGGAAACTGATGCAATTCGAAGTTAGAAAATTCTACTCAAAATTAAATCATCTCAGTAAAAGCCCAAATAAACGAATTATATTTTCAAATCACAAAGGAGCGGAACACGCTGTCCTTGCCACCTTCTCCAAGCATCAGAAGACATGTAGGCAAAGACACATGGCTTAGATGAACACGAGCCCACTCCTTAGGCCATTAGCCCTTAAGAACCCCCTGTGTGATAACATCTTCTTAAAAAATCAACAAGCCCAGGTGGCTCAGTGACTGCAAGGCCAGAAATACATACGTTTTCAAGTGAAGGCTGGGAATGGAACGCTGAAAGAAACCTTTGTCACTGTCAATAACCAATCGGCACAGTCCGAGATCCGAAATGCAGCTGGTACGTGCTTCACCAGACGAGTGCTCACGGAGAGAAAGTCTCTCTTCCACCAGAGTGTCATCACGGCTACCCAAGAGTTCTGAGTCAATTTAACAAATATGTCCTTATAAAGCATGATACATTCATACCGTGAGAATCTATGCCACAATTAAATGAAAATGGAGGGCATGAGCATGTCACCATTTGTGAAAAATATATTTAAAAATTAAGTTCCATCTCCATGCATAGAATATTTCAAAGGGAACTGTCCACGTGGGTGTCACCTCAGAAGGAGGACTGGGCAGCGGAGAGCCAGGAACAGGTGGGAGGCTTTCGGCATTCTACATTGTTTCATACTTTCTGAATTCTGACTTGTGTGAATGTTACTGCCACTTCAAAAATTATTAAAATAAAAAGATTATGTAAATATTAATACATTTATTCCCCACTATTTTCTTCAGAGACTTTAAAAAATATCAAAATGTACCTATATCTAATGCAAAGTGATAAATAATTGAGAGATAATGGATTTAAAATGAAACAGGGGAAAGTAAGTAATGCCCAAAGGTAAAGTGAACACAATAAATGTGTACATAGAATCCTGTCTAGTTGCTGGACATGGCCATGAATTTGGTGGCTAAAGTAGAGTAGAAAACAGAATTAGAGACTCAAGTGCCTGTAATGAACCAGCCTCTCAAGAAAAGAACCCCTTTTTGTAAGGGAGAGCAAAGAGAAATTTCTCTCAGACATCCACCTTTCAAAGACTCTGAAACCAAGGTCACGTCCCCAGTCGCAGCTCGCAACTGGAGAACGACTCCAGAGGTTGCCCTTGGACCACCTGAGCGAGGAGTGGGCAGGCCATTCACCACCCAAGGGTGGCAGAGCTCAAGGCCTGAGAGATGAGATGGGAAGGCAGCAGAGAGAGGGAACCCTGCAAGTCAGACATGCCACTCAGCACGCAGGCTCCCAGTTCCAACGGGAAATCTTTGTACTTGACCAGTGAAGTCTGGGAAAGAGAAAGAAAACCTTAATTTGATCACATATTGTCCCTTGTCTTTTCATTTCCCTCCATGACACTGTAATGAACTAGGCATCAACTTCACGGCAGCCCCAGACACTTGATTACCAGAGTGGTTTTACTCTTTGTTTGCCAAGACCACTTCCTCTTCGAATCACAGCCTTTTCTTTCTTTCTCCTTCTTCTTTCCCGCAGCTTCCCATCCTCAGCATCTCCAAAGCAGGTCCTAATCCCAAATGTGCCCTACAGTGTCGCACATCCAGCGCACAGAGACAATGCTATGTGCTCACCTAACCGGTTCTGCTTGTCTCCCGGACACCCAGCTAAGCCACATTCCCCAGGCTCTCACACAGCAAGAAGAAAACACAGGACTGAGCTCTGGTTAGCAGAATGTGGATGGGTAAGATGTTGGCACTTCCAGGCCTGGCCCCTAAAATATCCAGCACAGTAACCCACACTGACCATCAGTACCCCAGGGGCCAGCTGGATTTTAACATTCATAGCAATGTCAAGAGCAAAGATGGTGAAGCCTGTGTCAGCTTGCGTGTTAAAGAATTATGTGGCGCAAAATTCCCCTCTGCTAACGCGTAATGAGCTATAATATAAGCAAGAAATAAATTTTTATTTCTTCTATTTTTATCTCTGAAATGCTGAGATGGTTTATTACCCATTAGCCTTCTTTGTCTTAGAAAATGGGGTTCTCCCATAACAAAGAACCTGCATATTTAACATTGGCTTAACAGACAGATAGTAAGGAGGGAGGGTACAGATAGAACAGATCCAGGTTATACAGTGGCAAAACACGGGCAAAACTATTGCCTTTATAGGCAATACGGTATTATTACCGTAGAAGGCAGGCTACCTGCCTACTGAGCTTATAGTTCTTCTAGAACGGGATGGTTCTTGGCAAGGTGATGGTTATAATTCTAAAAGAGCTAGAAGAGGATAGGAAAAAAACAGAACACCAGGTTGAATGTCTTTTGGTACTCATTGTCTGTTACTGATGTTTGGTTAAACTTTTTCATGAAAGACTGAAATACAATTAATGTGTAACTGGCACATTAGCACAGAATAATAAAACAAAAGAGAGTTATTCCAAAAATTTGGGACATAGAGGGTTGAAACGTCAATTTGCCAATTGCTTTCAGTCACCAAAAAGTGAGAGATGTCATTTTAAAAGATACTGTGAGTTGAAGGCCCAGTGAGACTTCCCAGTTACACATTGTGGCCCAGGCCTTTGGCAAAACTTAGATTAAGGATGTGCTACTTCCACCTACTTTTCCATAACCTCTAGGCGGCCACCATTATCCTGAAACATAAAATAAGGCACAGTTGAGGAAGAATGAAATAAACAAATAGCCTTGACACTGTTTCTAGGAAAGAACTGTTGGTTATGACACATGGTGTTTTCTGACAAGAAATTAATCAGAAGCTTTCTGTGTTATTGAGAGAATTGTATTACTAAAGCAATTATGATCTTGAACTAGAAAAGCTTTGAATATGTAAAGAGACTTACATCAATCTCAGGCAGGAAACGGGCCATAAAGGCTGGCAATCCGGGACTCAAGGTTTATTTCAGGCGTGGCGAGGAGGACAGTGGACAGAAAGCACAACAAAGGTCAAGGGCTGGAGGGCTGAGCCAGGGCTCACTGAGGAGAAACGAACAGGAAGTTCCTCCCAAAAAGGAAGATCAGAGACTGTTTGGGAAGCTTCCCCCACCTCCTGGAAAGAGAATCTTCATAATGCATGATGCCCCTGCAGGATGCCATCTTCACTATGAGTCAGTGATTCCTCTCTGTCTACTCCTCTTTTCTGAATGGGAAATATTACCACTACTACCCTAAAGTGTAGAAAGAGGAGAGGTACCATTTCTCTTTTGCTCACAGGTTGCTGAACCAAAAGAAATCACATCCACATCACTGACTGGGGAGAACTTGAAATTGTCCCTTGGAGAGAGGGTGTATGTGCTCTATGTGTTGAAGAAAGAATGAAATAGATATTTGGTTACTGGAGGCAGTAACCAATAGACAGTGGCAGAGATGACCCTATGTGTTTGTTGAACATATTTCATTTTCCCACACATTTAAATTACACTTCCTAACTTCCCCTGCAGTGAAGTGGGACCATGTGATTGAATTCTAGCCAATGGAAGAATTTAGCCTGCCTCTTATAACCCAGTGAAAGACGTAGGCTCTCAGCAAATGAGAATTCATGATGCAAAGTGTACTCTACCCACTCTTAACCAATGAGCATTGAGCACACATACCATCTGACAACTGCTCTTAGCCAATACGTGTGTTGTCCCAAATTGAGAGTGTTCTTCAGCTTACTGTTCACTTCACTGAAGCCTCTCTATGACCCGTTCATTTTTGTGTTGTAATAAACAATTTAGACTAATACTGACTAATACAAGGTAAAATGACTGGAGCTGCTAATGTAAAACAACACAAAATTTAAGAAGTACAAAATGTTACAGAAGTTCAAAATTCGTTAATGAAATGGTCAAGAAACGGAGGTGCAAGACTTTCAGACAATCAGAAATAGATGCACGTCCTCCGACGTTATGAAGGGTAAAGAAAATTGTTTTAGGCTGGATACATGCACCAGCATGTGTATGAACAGCACCTGGAGGAAATTAAACATGGCATGACTGCAAGAGATCTGAGGAGACTGAAACAGTAATTCTTTATGTACGGCGCAAAGAAGGTGTCCTCACAGGAATCCTGCTATAAAGATCTTTTATTGTTCTCACCCAGTTAACACGCGCGTCTCCTGGAGCGCACACCCCTGCAATACTCAGCGTAAGTGTGGACCCAATGAGCCCTGACAGTTCTCAAGTCCATTTAATGTGGTACCTGGCAGGACTAATGGGCTGCAGAAACACAGATGGCATTGACCTACAATTCTCACACATGGGAACGGAGTTGTCCAACCTGCGTGTTAACTCAGGCTGTTAGAAAAAAAGGAAAAGGCAAAGTTGAGAGGAAGGTGTGAGAGACTAAAAGAAAGAAGACATTAAAGGCATTAAAGGACCAGAAAGCCCTGACATTTTAAATCAGCAAATATTAGGAACCTGAATTTTTACCTTGTCTCTACCCAGGAAGTACTCATACACCATCCATTATTAAAGAGACCAGAAGAGTGCCCTTTGGCTACTCCCTGGATTGAGAAGAAAGCTAGGGAAGGCCAAAGTTCTTCTGGAAGGCAGTCCAAACAAGGGAAAGAGGAAAAACCTATTTCTGTAGGCTCAATGTGCCTACTGCTACACAGACAAGAGAACAATACTGGATTCTGTCATCCCCTCGTGGGCTAATGGGGACTGACATCCCTTCAAAGTGCAGAGATGTTGAAAGGCTTTCTCATCATAGTTTGATAGTTTAGAGAACTATCTTTCTGATAACTATGAAACCTTCACTTATACACTGAAGGTCAGTTCTTGAGTAGCTAGACCCCCCCAATGTAAACCAAGGCCTCCTCGGGCACACCCACCAATGCTCCCGTTAAACCTGACCCACTGCTTTTCTCCTCCAGTCCCACCTCCAGCCTCTTCATCAACCTCCAAGTGCACCAATGACCAGCAACACGGGCAAAGCGCTGTGGTGGGTGCTGTGGAAATCAATGAATAAAGGCGATGCAAAACTCCCGTCTGCCCTCAGGAAGCTTACAATCTTGTTTGGGGGTGCCAGGACACCTGAGCCACTGACTTCAAAATTAATTACACATACGGCACAGCAACACAAGGGATAGCAGGGCTCACAAGAAGGGGCAAGCATCAGGGGTTGGCACACTTACGGCTGGCGTCATGGGGCCTGCCTAACGAGAGCTTTCCTTCCACATCTGTCCGTTCGCCATCTGCCTGCCGCTTCACTCAAAAAGAAACAATCTCTCTGTCCTTTTGCTTTCGTTTCTCATGGCCCTCCCTATACAAATCCTCTTCTTTCTACATGCCAAGAAAAAAACCACTTCTTCACTCAAGCAATCAACTCTTTCCCTTTGCAGAAAATTATTCTTTAGCCACTTGAAACTTCAGCGAACTACTAAAGTGGTCTCACTAGGAAACTATTTCTAACCTCTACAACAATCAGGCATTCTCATCTGAAAGCTCGCTCTTCCCTTCTATGTCTGTGTCTACTTGTTTTATTAATTCAGACTATTCATCCCTCCAGTGAGCAGAGATAACATCTAATTATAGTTCCCACCAAAACATTAACATGTTATTAATGCTTAGCAAGTAAGAAAAATAATAATGTCCTGACATTTCCTTTTTTTTTTTCAATCTTAGGACTTCACATGCAAAAGGAGATTTTATAAGCATAGCATGAAAGGGTTTGGTCCATTAGATAGATATTAAGCTTTTCTGTCCTCCTATACAAAGGTTCAGCCTTTTAAATGGGGCGTGCAGCTATTAAGCAATAACCCATCTGCTGGGTTTTTCTCTCCTGCTTCAGAAAACTAACACTCTAGTTGATGACACACATCTTATCAAAAGCTGTTCTTTTCACAATACACCTAGACCACAGCCATTGGACTATCCCTCAGAAATTCTCAATGCTACTGTTATGCTCCCAAACGCCTAAGAAATTCGCAAGAATCCAAATACCCCTTTTCTCTTTATGCCCTGACCCCACACTACCTATACATGATACCGCTCCCTCCCTTCCCTACACAAATCCTCCAGTCCAGCCAGCCAGGCCTCCTCAGTGCTTCTGGGAGATACCAAGACTTCTCATTCCAGCAACCTTACAGCTAACCCATCTATTGAGGCCAGAATAATTCATGCTATTCCCCAAAAGTCTTTCTTGACCATAACAGCTCTTGGTAATGACCCACTTTTTTTGATTTGGAATATGCAAATATCTAAAAAGCTAACGGCACAATGTGGAATGTATCAGAAAGCCACATGGCCAGGAGAATAACATTCTGTTTATATCAAAGTAGATCAGCAGCTCCTTAAGAATAGGAAGCAGAATTCTACAGATTATGTTCTCAGTATCATACCCACATTTACACCACACTGAGCTACTCGCAGCTTTTGCTTCCAATGAAGTTTATAAGCTTTATGGGGGCAGAGACTATTTCTCATGCAGCTTCAAAACCCCCTGTAATCACTAGCACTAATAGTTCTGGACACGCAAAAAGTACACAGTGGCTTGTCAGTGATTTGCTCCATAGGGAAGCTAAGAATATTATCTGGTTGAACTGAAGAGTAAAATTATACGAAAGCAATAAATCAGTGATAGAGCATTGAGAATAAGTATGACAACATGTTCAATGATTTGAGTGGGACTTTGGACTCCTAGAGACGCACTGTATATGCAGTTTCAGCAGAGAGGATGTGGTGGAGGGAGGGGAGAGATTAACAGAGTCAGAGAGTCAATTCTCAAATGGCATATGGAGACCATCTGACAGAAGCCATCCTTTTGGAGATGAAGAAATACTGGGGGAAGCTGGAATGCCAGCTTCACCGCACAAGGTGGCCTCAGTCCTGAATGGGCCCTTTGCACACACACGTCATTCTCACTGAAGGAAGTGCCTCACCTCTGCCTGAAAGCAGGGAGTGAAATGTCACTCAGAGTTCCCATCCATGGTTAATGGGAATGCATTTAATGTTGTTTTAATGATGTGCAGCATCGTTAATTGTAGATCTATTGTAATGGCTTTCTTTTCTTCATCTCTTCTACACTACATGCAACAAATCCTCCGAAAGATTAAATGGTGCCACAGCAAGAGTACAGTGTGAAGACAAGAAAATTGGAGTCCAAATAACGAAACCCTTAATTGAGCAGCCAAGGTTTTTTTCTTTTAAAAAATAACTTTGTTGTTTTCAACTTTGGGATATTTCTTCTTTAGCTCAGGTAAGCACAAAATGGGGCTAGACATGGTCACCAGGATACTTTAATCAACAAACACTAACTGAGCATCTATGATATACAGGCATTCTTCCAGGAATTATGAAAGACCAATGAATAAAATGCTCTCTGTGTCCTCAAGAATCTAGTAAAAGGACTGAAAATGAGCACGAAAAGTCAAGTAAAGGGAGAACATGAAGGCCTAATAGGGAGCTATGGAATATCAAAACAAAGACAAATTCCCTGATTTTCCTTAATTGGGGGAGTCGAACGAAGAAAACCGTATGTGTTTAGAAAGCAATATCCACAGAAATTAGAGAGTTTTTAATTTCAAAAGATGGATCTCTTCCATAGTAGATAATTCTTCAGAATTCACATTTACTTCTCACATTCAATTGCCTCTTGACAAAAGAATATGCTTTTTCCATAGATACTGATTTTTTAGTTTTCTCCGAAGAGCAAGTTTCATTTGCCTTCCATAAAATATTGCTACAACAGAGTTAATAATGAAAAACAATATAATTTTGCATGTGTGGCACACTTTACAGCTTCCAAAGCATTTGCACAAATACCATTTCGATAGGTCTCGTTGGGCTATCACAAAATCCTGAGGGGTACACAGGTCAGTTCATTGTGATTCTGGGTGTGTCTGTGTTACTATCACTGTTTTCATTGTGCATACAGGACTCTGAGGCTCTGAGGAGGTTTGTGAGTAACAGTGACAACTGGCATTTGTCAGACTCGTCAGACGAAAAGAAAATTGCTGGCTAAGCTCCCCAATCTAAAATTACTTGCAAATTATTACAGTTGAAAACTAAATGGCGCTGGGAAAATTGGAAAGCCACTTGCAAAAGAATAAAACTAATCTACAGCTAATCCCCATGTACAAAAATTAATTAAAAATGGATCAAAGATTTAAATAAAATATCTGAAACAATAAATTACAGAGAAAAAAACACAGGTACTAAATTTATGGACTTTGGTTGTAGAGACCATTTTTTTAATTTGACCTCAAAGGCAAGGGAAGTAAAGGCAAAAATAAATGAATGAAACTATATCAGACTAAAAAACTTCTACACAGCCAAAGAAACCACCAACAAAACAAAAAAGCAACCAACCAAGTGGGAGAAGATATTTGCAAACAACAACTCTGACGAAAAGGTTAATATCCAAAATATATAAAGAACTTATACAACTCAACACCAGACAAACAGACAATCCAATTAAAAAAGGGACCGAGGACCTGAACAGACACTTTTCCCAAGAAGACATACAAATGGTAACAGACATATGAAAAGATGTTCACCTTCACTACCTGTTAGGGAAATGCACATCAAAACTACAATGAGATACCACCTCACACCAGTCAGAATGGCTACTATCAACAAGACAAGTAGTAACAAGTGTTGGAGAGGTTGCGGAGAAAAAAGAATCCTCGTTCACCAGTAGCGGGAATGTGAACTGGTACAGCCACTACAGAAAAAGCACGGAGGTTTCTCAAAAAATTAAAAACAGAGTTACCATATGACTCAGCAATCCCTCTTTTGGGCATCATCTACCTGAAAAACTTGGAAACATTATTCACAAAGACATACGCACCCCTGTATTCAGTGCATCATTATTCAGTTTGACATGGAAACACCGACGTGTTCTTCAGTGGAGGACGGATAAAGAAGGTGTGATACGCACATACAATGAAATACTACTCAGCCAGAAGAAAAGATGAAATACTGCCACTTGAGAGAACGCGGATCAACCTTGAGAATATTGTGCTAAGCGAAATACGTCTGTCAGAAGTGTCTAACAACCACATGCTGTCATCGTATGTGGGATATAAAGTTGAAACGCATCGACACTGACAACAGTATGGCAGTTACCACAGGGAAGGGAGGTGGGGAACAGTAAAGGGGAAAGGAGGGCAAATTCATGGCAATGGAAGGAGATTTGACTTGGACTTGAGCACACAGTGCAATATACAGACCATGTGTCATAGAAATGCACACTTTGAACTTAAATAATCTTATTAACCAGGGTCACCCCAATAAATTTAATTAAAAACAACAACAAAAAAAGGCCCTGGCTGGTGTAGCTCAATGGATTGAGCACAGGCCTATGAACCAAAGGGTCACCAGTTCGATTCCCAGTCAGGGCACATGCCTGGGGTGCAGGCCAGGTTCCCCAGTAGGGGGCGCATGAGGGGCAACCACACAGAGACGTTTTTCTCCCTCTCTTTCTCCCTCCCTTCCGCTCTGTCTATAAAAATAAATAAAGGTACAAGATCTTTCACACAGCAGAGTTCAAGGCACAGAAACTACCAGCAAATGCACTAATCTCATTACGATGGTCTAACCTCTCGGAAGCCAGAACAGAATGGACTGAGAGGCAAATCAGGGTATTTGATGCCATCAACCTGGGCTCCAAATCTTTAAAAAAAAAACCCTCATGTTCCCACTAGTATATGTTCTCTTGAACAAGCAAACACGCCCTGGGCAACACTAGGCACCTGGGGGCCACAGCTTTCCCTTTTCCTCATGCCTGACACCTTGTTCCCTCCTCAGACACTAGCCAACCTGCCTTCTCTCATCCTTTCTTCTCTCATCCTAAGAACGAAGGTCTAAAGGCAGCCCTTCGTTCTTACACCCTGAAGAGCCAAAGCCGCCGAATCATGTCCTTGAAGAGCATCTGGGCTATAGAACTTGTTAGAGCTCTGCAGGGAAACACACTTAGGGCAGCAGCCACCAGGGGAAAGGAACTTGGTACTGAATCACTAACATTGCCATGCTTCCCTGTGTGGTCAGGAACAAAGGGCCCCTGAGCTCATCTTCAGGGTCACTGAAGAAAAGAGAAGCTGGCACTCGTGCATCCTGCCTTGTGTCCCTGAAAAGAACTTCAGGGATGAACGATGACAGATTTAACAAGCAGAGAAAGCCCACTGAGTCTCAAGGGGCTGAGGTACAAAGGAAAAAAACAGAATCTGGGAAGCGGCCAGGGCCTGAGAATGACATCCCCATCCCTCACTCCCAACCCCCCACCTCTGCATTTGCACCTGGCCTGAGCTCAGACGACAAAGGTTCAAGCCCTGTAGTTCTTAAAATCTGCCCCAACTCCAGAATGGGGCACCCTCAAGTCCCACAGCCACAAGGCACGCTACTCTTTCTTCCATTTGAAAGCTCTGAGGGGGGAAATCGGTCCTTACCTCGTAATGGGCCACACGCTGAGATTCGGATATCAGTTGTGCACTGCACACCTTGCAGTAACTGTCTGTAAATAAATCCTGATCGATATCGGAGGACTTCATCAGGCTGAAGGAGAATCAACAGAAAAGAGAAATGAGTCCATTGTGTTGGTGCTTATGCAAGACATTAACTGTGTGAAAAAGCCAAACAGTAACAGGTCCCGTGACTTTAACCAAGGGGAAGCTCTCCCAAAGCCTTCGGTGTGGCTCTTCCAGTTCACGATAGTAAGTATACAGTTCACTATAGTAAGTATACAGTTCACAACTTGCTCATAAATACCATGGCTCGTACTGTGAAAACGGAAATCCAGTTTTAATTTTCTGTGTTTGATAAATCAGCCTTCTACCTAATGCACTCGCTGTCAAGAAATTACAGAAGAGAATATTTTCACATACGGTTTCATGTTACTCATTGTAAGCACTCCATACAATAGGAAATAGGTTAAATGAATCTTGATGCATCCACACACTAGAACGCCGGGTGAACACGGGGTGAATCTGAATCTAAATTCAAATCAAATACATTTCAAAAAGGAGTATTTAGTGAAATAAAAAGCTTATCAGCAAAAAAGGTTTACAAATCAATAGGCACAGTATTACACTAAATTTGTTTTAAAATATCTAGAGAGCCCTGGGTGGCGTGGCTCTGTTGGCTGGGCATCATCATCCAGCAAAGTGAAAGGTTGCCAGCTGAATTCCTGGTCTGGGCACGTGCCTGGGCTGTAGGCCTGGGCCCGTGCCTGGGCTGTAGGCCTGGGCTGTAGGCCTGGCCTGGGCACGTGCCTGGGCTGTAGGGTGAGTATGAGAGACACTGAAGACGTTTCTCTCTCACACTGACGTTCCTCTTCCTGTCTTTCTCCCTCCCTTCCCCACTCTCAAATAAATAAATAAATAAATATTTAGAATATGTGCAGATCCATAAAAAACATTCCAGAAAGTTT
Organism: Carollia perspicillata; assembly: GCA_004027735.1. Taxonomy (NCBI): domain Eukaryota; kingdom Metazoa; phylum Chordata; class Mammalia; order Chiroptera; family Phyllostomidae; genus Carollia; species Carollia perspicillata. The sequence continues at coordinate 6,259 of PVKM010025606.1, read as the reverse complement.
TAACAAAATTTTAATAGCAGTTATCTTTGGGGCATTATATGCAATCACCTATGTGATACTCTTTATATTTAAATTTTCTCCCTGAATGGTGTAGCTCAGTGGATTGAGTGCAGGCCTGCGAACCAAAGGATAGTGGTTCGATTCCCCATCAGGGCACATGCCTGGGTTGCGGGCCAGTTCCCAGCAGGGGACGCACAAGAGGCAATCATACATTGATATTACTCTCCCTCTCTCCTTCCCTTCCCCTCTAAAGATTAAAAATCTTAAAAAAATTTCTACAATGAACATGTAATACAAATTAGCTATGTAAAGAGCCTTATCATCAACGTGAAATCTAATTTCGAGTTTTATAGCTATACTTGGTACAAATTAAAAAATAAAATCAGACCAAACTATAACTTTCCTCACAAGCTTATATAGCTTGTAAAATATGAAGTCCTCGCCATTCCTGCTGACTCTTTTATTTTAGGGTTATTGAAATTCATAAAGGCCTCCTTTTCCACTCCGTACCACCGTTGATACCACAAAGGTACATGTCAACATATTCTCAAATTCCAAACCCCAAATCAAAATGCAGCCAAGGGTTTCAAGCTTGTGAAAGTGATCTGGCAGAAAGGTGTCTCATAGCAGCTGACGTATAATGTTACTACCATCAAAACACACACCAGTGCATCTGAAGGTTTTCTTCCAATCCACAGATTTTGCTTCACTTTACCTCCTACCTGCCAGGCAAAAAAGAAGGACGGTGCCAAACCACATGTGGTATGGAGGAGCAAAAGAATTTCAAATAATAGGGGAGCACCTTGGAGTTCATCTTATTCTAACACCCTCATTTTACTTTGGAGACCGTCCAGAGTCACCCTGTTGATAATTGGCATGGCCACAAATACAGCTTACACAAATACAGTTTGCATGGTTCCAATTTCCACACTCCAGACCCAACCCAGATCTAATGCTACCTGCCAGCCATGTGATGTTGGAGAAGTCACTAAGCCCCACAGGTCTCACTTTCACTCCTATAAAAATTGAGGACATAATTTCCATGACTCCTCAGAAAATTGTGGTGAATATCAAAAGGAGAAATATAGAAGAAGGTACCATATAAACTGTGAAATTCTCTTCACTTGAAAGGGGTTGTTATCACACTTTTAATAATATACTGATGTTGGTAAGATGTTGGTCGAGACTTCTGTTGATTTTTTGTTGTTGTTTTTAATATATTTTATTGATTATGCCATTACAGTTGTCTCATTTCCCCCCTTCATTCCCCTCCACCCTGCACACCCCCTCCTACCCACACTCCCCCCCTTTAGTTCATGTCCATGTGTCGTGTAAGTTCTTTAGCTTCTACATTTCCCACACTACTCTTGCCCTCTCCCTGCAAGACTTTTGTTTTTAATGCTATGAGTAAGTTTATTTTCCTGATCCTTGACATCTGCTGAACTGTGGAGCCAGGCTCCATCGGTAGGGGTGTGTGGTACCTTGTATCTGTCTGCCTCCTGAAGTCCTGTTTATCATCCCAGAATACTCAGCTTCTGAAGAAGCTGGACGTATACGTAGAAGGGTATGTTCCAAGGAAGAGTGAGAGAGATCTGGAGCCCAGGTTGATGGTATCAAATACCCTGATTTGTCTCTTGCTCCATTCTGTTCTGGCTTCAGAAAGGTTGGACAGCTGTAGTGAGATTAGTGCATTTGATGGTAGTTTTCGTACCTTGAACTCTGCCGTGTCAAAGATCTTGTTCCTGGTTTTGCTTCTGTGCTAAAAGCTCATTAGATTCTCTTTTTCTCTGAACATGAATCTAGATCTTTGATCTTTGAGACCAAATTTGGGCTCTTGGCTCTGGAACCCCAATTTTCTTAGCAAGTTGCTGTCTGGAATTAATCCCAAGTTACGGGTTCTTCACAAGGCCCTGATGAGGGTGTGTAATTGGGAGGAAGTATAGCTGGTATGACACTGTCTATCTTCTCTACTTTGAATCTTCTCTACATGGTGATCTTTGTCTTGGCTTGCTTCTAAGTCCTCCTCGGGTTCTGACCTTTTCTGGCCTCAGTGCCTAGCTCCTTGATTCTGAAACCAAATCTGGATTTCTAGAGCAAGCTTTTGCTTGGTAGTATAACCTGGGTGAGGTTTAGGTTAAATGCTTTGATGGGGATTTTAATTGACCTTCTGTGAATTTGGTACAGATTTGTCAACGATTCTGTCTACCATGCTATGGTCGGGTTTGGAGAACTGACTTGAGCCATGTTGGAAGAGAATCCCGAAGCCTTAGCCTTCAACCAAGGGTGACTAAGTCTTAATTAAAGCAACAAAATGAAATACTGTGGTTCATTTTGAGAGATTTTGAAACCATCTAAATAGCTGGACCACCTAAGTGAAGTATCTCCCTAAACGCCTGCCTTAGCTACTCCAAACTCACTTTCTGCCTGGGCTTTGGCTGCCACAGCCCTTTAAGGTATCTGTAGTAAGTATTTTTAAAGGATTCATAGTTTCTAACAAACAACAGTACCACTGGTTTTTCAATGCCCCCAGCACCTATGGTAATGCCAGATAGTAAAGACCACTGACTCTTGCAGCTGAAGCAGACATGTTTTTCTGGAAGCATCATGCTTGGCAAACAGCCTGATCAACCTGCAGTGCCACATTTGACGTGCCTGGACACTCATCATCTCATATGACCACCTGTTCCAGAGAGTCTGGCGACTCTCGTTGTCAGATACTTTGGGGGTTGAATCAAAATCTGTCCTGCTACAGACTTCGCTCAGTGAGTCTGTCTTTGGGCACAGCAGAGAACAATTCCACTCTCTTTTTTCGTGAGACACCATCCCTCGGGTGTTTGAATGTAGCTCTCTCCTATCTATTCCTACTCCCTGTCCTGTCTCACCGTCTTGGTCTGTGTCTATCTCCTGATGGGCCATATTCACAGGCAGTGCCTTGAGCTAAAGGAAACACTACCGATACGGTCTAAATGGGGCAGAGAATTGTGAATTCATATGACTATCCAAAATATTCATTGTCATCTATAATGGTCTCTATTCACACCCCAAAATGCAAATGGAGAAGAGGTGCTTTGATCATGGGAACATGTAGTACAACATTTTGAAATGCCAAGTGAGAGAAGACTTATTAGGTGTAGTTTTGAAGCTAGGCTCCTATAAGTAGTTGTGTTTAAATATTATCATGTTCCCTGCTATTTTTAATAAAGAAGTGCACAAAAATAGATTCACGGGTGACCTGGTTAACAGGAATCTACAAACGCACTGCATACTCCTTCCTCATTATACAACCGACTGCAGAAATCAAACACTGTGAAAGGATATTCAAGGTACGTGTCGGACCAAGTGGAGCCCGTAGGAGTCTCAGTCTCGGCAAAGCAGCTGTGCAGCAGAAATAGCTTTAAAGGCAAATATAAAATTTGTGTACTAAAAAAATATTCAAAGGAAGAAGAGAATATCCTGCCTTTTCTTTCACTGGTCTGTGTGTGTGTGTATTTGCATGTAAGAATATTGATTTGTACACACCCATATACAGTAAAATGACAATACAGAAGCCTTTGAAATTTACAAGGCTCAAATGGAATACATGAAGAAGTTAAATTCAGTGGGAATTAGTGGACAAGTGTCAGCCTGGTTGGTGCATGAGGGCTTTTTGTGTAGGTCCCTTTAAACGGCTAGAGGGATTGATTTTTTTATTTAAAGGGTGAAATTCCTGAGGTGGGGGAGGGGCTCCTTGTTGATCACTGCCTCTGGCTCCTTTTGAATAGGATTAGGGCCTTCTCTGGCCTTGGGTTGTACAGAGGAGCTGACAAGAAAAGGCAAACCTGATTACTTTTCTTGAGCCTTGTTCATGGCTCTCAATCAGCAGCTAGACCAGAGACAGCGCAGGGCCACTGATCCCTTACTGGTCAGTCCCACCATCCCAACAGAGTTAATCTGTGGTGACCTCCACCCTAGAAACATACTGACTGGGCTGCACCCTGAGGCCTTGGGACATTGGGAGGAGAGGGACGAGAGTGGGAGAAGGTGGGAGTTTGATCAGGTTGATCTTCTGGATCTGAAACAGATCTGAAGGAGAGCTTCCTCAGTGTTCCCCTCCCTGGCACATTCCCAAGCAAACACTGAAGATCTGAATACCCTCTCTATCACTTTTCAGTAGCCATAGAAAACAGTGCTATCTGTATTTTAATAAAGAAGCCCAGAGTGGACTTGAAGACAGTATTAGAACAGGAGTCTGATCAGATTTTCATTTGCTGCCCCAGGTCTCTATACAAAGGTCTATTCAGAGGTGTAGCAGGGACAGTATAAGACTCTGAGGTGTAGCTAGGTATACCTCTATTTATTATAATAAATAGAGGAATATACAGGAGAAGAGCTTTTGTTTATTTCACAATGGCTTTTGAGCACCTATGATGTGTGAGGCACAGCGATAATAACAGAAGGCACAACTCTTGTCTTCCAAGTCATCGTGCCCTATTGCGTGAGAAGAGATACATACACACAAATACCTAAGGCACAGATAGCAGGCGTAATTTGGCCAGTAAAAGGTGTTACACAATTTGAGAAGACAAGCAGGATTATAAGAAACTCTTCAAAGAGTTTCTACAAGAGTTGAACATTTAAGGATGAGTAGAATAGAGTGAAGGGAAATGGGTCCCAACTCAAAAGCTAATTCTTTGTCATGGCACAGAGAAAACTCTTAACACCAGTAGGCCTGGGAAGATAAATACAAGGGGCATGGGCAGGGCTGATTCAAGATTATGCAACATAAAGTGAGGTGGGAGCAAATGTAAGGGAAAGAAGAGTATGAAGAGCTCAAGACCCAGACAGAAGGAGGAGAGACTGGGGGAGAGGAGCTAGGTCCAAAATCTGTTCTCAAGGTGCAAGGAATAGCCTTTGCAGGATCTTCAGACACAGATATGAAGGCTTCCCTTCTGCTTCTTTCTGTGTCTCAAGAGTAGATTCCAGGAGCACAGGCTGAAAACCCAGAGAACACTGAGGCTTCACAGCAAAGAGTAATATTCTTCATTCCGCTTCATTTCTTTATGTATATTTATTTGTTTGTTTGTTTGTTTGTTTGTTTGTTTGTTTTTGGAGAGAAGGGAAGGGAGGGAGAAAGAGAGGGAAAGAAACATCCATGTGTGGTTTCCTCTCACATACCCCCACTAGGGACCTGGCCCGCAACCCAGGCATGTGCCCTGACTGGGAATCAAACCTGTAACCCTTTGCTTCGCAGGTCCGTGCTCAATCCACTGAGCCACACCAGCCAGGGCTCCACTTCATTTCTGATAAGTGTACAATAGCCTCAGACTCAAAGATCCCCAAACCCATGTGGGGCTCCTCAGAGGAAAAAGACAAGTTCAAATCCAAGTTGGTCACTCGCCAACTAGGCCTTTGGGCAAGTTCCATATCCTCCCTGAGCCCTTGCTTCCTCCTTTGGGAAATGGGAGACATTCTCACAGGGCTATTGTGAGGATTAGAGACCGTGTAGATTCAAAAACAAAACCTAACAAAGACTGGGACATACGGCATACCCTCAAAAACAGATATTACCACCATTATTATGAATATTATTAATTTTGTATTATTATTATTCTCATGTTTAGGAGGGATGCTGTAAATATTTAAGCAGAGAAATAAATAGACCCACATGCACACCAAGGGGGAAGATAACACAGTCGGTGTGCTGAAATCACAGCTTTTATTGCCATCGTAGGCCTTCTCTTTTGTATTAACAATATCATCTACAAAAATGTCTCATTTCCACTGTGTTCTATTGCCAGCTGATACTCAGACCTCATGCCTGTGAAGACCCCATGCTTCACGAGCATTTAAAATCTATGTTTGTTGTCAGTGGGTGTTGATACTAGCAGATGGGGCAGTTGGATGAGAATTCGATCCCACCTTCTCTCATGCCCATTAGTGCTCTTCCTGCTGTGACCTGCTCCCTGGGGGACCCAAAGGGACACATACACCATCCCAAAACTGGACGCATTTCAACTGTCTGGACCCACGGCCACTCATGTGGTCATCCTGAGATGGCCACAGCAGTCATGCTCCCCAGAGAGTCATCTCCTCGGCGTCTTCTCCCTTTTGGGGAGGAGCCGTTGGCTTAGTGATCCCCACCAGTGGGTGCCCTGTCATCCTAGTAAAATTGGGCATTTCCACTATAAAACTCACCTAGAAGATCTAATAACCTACTTTCCACTCACTCTCTCTCCTCTTGGCCCTTTGAAAATAAAATTTAAGATACATGGGAATTTCA